>JANHZU010009297.1:6737-17405 GCA_032468055.1 Acrochordus granulatus | reverse complement strand
TTGCTGGAGAAGACTCTTGAGGGTCCCTTGGACTGCAAGAAGATCAAACCAGCCAATCCAAAAGGAAATCAAGCCTGATTGTTCATTGGAAGCTCAGATACTTTGGCCATCTAATGTGAAGAGAGGACACATTGGAAAAGACTATGATGCTGGGAAAGGTTGAAGACAAAGGAGAAGGGACAGCAGAGGCTGAGTTGGTTAGAATGCATTGTGGATGTGATGGCTGTGGATTTTGGTGGACTCTGGGATGCAGTGCAGGACAGGGAAGCCTGGCATGCTATGGTCCTTGAGGTTGTAAAGAGTTGGACACGACTGAGTGACTGAACAACAACAACAACAAACTTTCTGGACTGCCTAGTAGGAATAAGCCTTCAAGAATGGACATTTTCTCATCCTTCCTGTCAAACTGAGTCCAGGATTTGGTGTTTGACCACCACTGTTTGACCTATGGTGTCCTACACATTTAGTTTGTCCTGTGTGAGGAAGTTCATCCAAAGCCTTGGAGTGGAATTATATCAGTGACTAATGATATTTAATTGTATTCTTCTTTGCCATTTACTTGTACCAGAAATTATTTTAGTTCAGTAACAGGCTAGATAAAATACAAGCCAAATTTAAAAACATTCTGTAATTTTTAGATGACTCTGAGAAAGTTGAGCCCAATCCTCATGGAAGTTAGGACTTATGGAGCTTTGCTTTCTAGTAATGGCTATATAGCAGGGATTCTCCTACAGCTTTAACCTTTAGCATAGTCTAATTTGAAGATCCTATTATATCTTTATAGTCTTTTGATCATTGTCTATATCAGAGGAAGAATTAACCATTGTATGAGTTTAATTCATCCTTCAAAAGCACTGAGTAGTGGATATATCTCCATAAAGTTTGTAGATAGATAAACTAGGAGGACAACTACTTTGCATGTCTCAAAGTTAACAGAAAATATTCTGAAGGAAAGAACTGTGTTTAGAGGTGGCAGTAGCATTATTTTTGAAAAAGACCAAAGGAAGGAGTTCTCTCATAAAGCTTCTTGCAATTTATCTAAAACCTGGGAAGCTTGGAAAGCCAAGGAAGCTGTAGAGGTGATTGTACCATGCAATATAGGATACTCACATATATTCTTTAGCCATCCATAAGAAAAATCAGTACAAGAACATCACACTTTGCTTCAAAGATTTTTTTTGCCAAAGTTCTTGTTTTCTTTAAACTATTTTCTAAAGCATTCTCTTTCATCATGTTGAATGAGAAATGAGGAAAAAAAGAAAAAATCTTTGCCTAGCACAAATATCCCATAGAATAGCTTGCTTCATCTTCCAGTCTTATTCACAATACACTAGGTCTGGTAATTACTGGCTTATAAAGATGTAAAGATACAGGACCCTCAGATTTATTTATCATATCTTCACAACAATTGCAAACCTCTGTTGAGAGGTCTAAAACAAGATTCGTAGAGTACATTCAAAGTAAAGACGCCATATTGCAACACAGAGCTGTCTAGGTGGTGTAAATTTCTGAAGACTGGCTATGTCCAGAAATAAAACCATCCTCTTTCTGATGCCAGCACACAGAACCAAACAGCCATAGAGTGCAAAGCCAGGAAAAACCTCAACCTTAAAGGGAGATAGAAATGTAAGCAACAGATGGGCTTCTGTTTTAACTTTAAAATATTCACCTTTATTTTGTTTTTGAAAAATAACAAACAAAATTGGGGCTTGGGGCTTTGTGATGAAAATAGGTTTATTTGGTCAGATTTAGCATTAATTTGTTTGATGGGGGAAATATCTGTATTTTAACATTTAATTGCCACCAATGCCATCAGTATTAGAGTTCTAATATGAATGTTACCTCCTCTGGTACTGGCTCTCTTGGAGGAGAAGTATCTTAGCCTTGAGAGGGCATATTACATTCTGCCTCTTCTTTACTCAGAAGATGAGTTGATTATAAAAAATTAAATATCATCAAACACAATGTTTATTTTTTCTTCTTCTATTCAGTTACAATCCTATTCTTGGATATGCCTTGACAAGTCACTGCAATTTTCTTGGCATGGTTTTTCAGAAATGGTTTGTCATTATATCCTTCCTAGAGCTGAGAGAAAGTGACAAGCCCAAGGTCACTCAGCTGGCTTTGTGCCTAAGGTGGGACTACAGCTGGTCCTCGCTTAACTGCTAGTTGTTTAACAACTATTCAACGTTACAGTGGCTTCAGATAAGATCCCATGTAGGCCATAAAGCACTTCCAACTCTTGTAAAATGTTGCCCCCAATCATATGACTACATTTTAGATGTTCGACAATCAGTTTGCCTTTACAACCAGTAGCAGTGTCCCATGGTCACATGACTGCAATTTGTAACTTTTTTTGCCATTTTACAACTGAAAGCAGCAAAAAAACACTCATTAGATATATTGAATTTACTTAACAACCATTTGTTTTGGTTAACAAAACAATATGTTTTGGTTAACAACTGCAGTAATTTGTTTTATGACTGTCATAAAATAGTCATAAAATTGAGTCAAGTCATGTGGTCTCCACTTAACAATTGCCCTGAGTTATGACCAAAATTCTGGGCCCAAAATTGTGGTCATGAATCAAGGATTACCTGTAGAACTCTCAATCTCTCAGTTTCTAGCGCGATACCGAAACTATTACATGAAATTAATCCTCTTATTTAAATAAAGGTAAGGTAAAATTAAAGGTTTCCCCTTGAATTTGTGTCTTACTCTAGGAGGTGGTGCTCATCTCTGTTTCATAGGCAAAGAGTCAGCATTGTCCGAAGACGCTTCTGTGGTCATGTGGCTGGCATGACTATATGCAGAGGTGCATGGACTGCTGTTACCTTCCCACCAATTTAGGCGGTATCTATTTATGTACTTGTATTTTGCATGATTTTGAATTGCTAGGTTGGCAGGAGCTGGGCAAATAATTAAAGCTCACCCCGTTATGTGGTGCCTGGGTCTCAGATTAGGGCTGCCAGCTTTCTGGCTGACAAGCCCAGCATCTTAACCACTAGGCCACCACACCCCCTGTTTTACAAGCCACAAGGATGTCATGTATGATATGACAGCAATTTTTCCCTTTTCGTGTTCCACTGAATGCTCATTTCTCTTCAAGCTCTCCTAGTTTTCTGCCCCACTGACCTCTCATTTGCATCTTGCTAATGCAGCAGGCCCCCTTTTATTTCATCAGAGGCTTCCAAAGAGGAGAATGGCCTTGCCCTCTCAAATCTCTTTAATGAACTTTGATAGTTTTTTTGCTAATCCAGCCAAAGATCTCAGTTTGCACTGAAAGAAAATATTTAGAAGAAAGCATTTATACATAAACATTTTGACCAGAAACTCATTTAAATGCAGACTTCTTTCCCTGTTATGAAATCAAATGCTCGTGCTTCTCAAAACAGTCTGTTGTTATTGGAACTGATATACATTTGTGCTAGCTGATCTATTTTTATTTCAGTCACTTATGCTGCATTAAAGCACACAAATAAGTGGAATGTACATATCTGTGCGTGTGTGTGTGTGTGTGTGTGAGATAAAGCACAAATGCATGAAAAGCCTGAAAGCTTTTCCCAGTAAAATCTACACACCTTCATTCCATCAACCTTTCTGATATGCTGTACATTGAAAAAAGTGTCAAAACAGCAATCTCTGGTTTGCTGAGGGGTTTATTTTCAGAAACCATTTCATGTTGCGGTGGACACATTTAAACAGCAATGATCTGCAGAAGCATTATGCTCTATACAAAATGGCAATTACAAGGGGGCTGGACTTGATTCTTGCCAAGAGAGACCACTTGGGTAAGAAAGGACTTCTTATTGGAAGAAGTAAGATTGGCAGGGAAAATAATATGCGACTCCAGCTTTGTATTAGGAATTCAATCTATGATACTGTAATAAAGAAAGATTCTCTCCTAAGCTATTTGAATCTGTTGCGAGACCTAAAAATTAAGAAATAAAAAATTGAAAAATATTTTTTTCTGAATAGTTTTGCCAGATGTCTGTGCAGAGTTGTTTCTAGTCAACATATGATTAATCAGTGGAACAGCTTGCCTCCAGCTTGCCACCCCAGTGGGTGCTCCATCATAGGAATTTTCAAGAGAAGCTTGGACGACCATTTGTCTGGGATGGTGCCTTGGGCAGGAGGTGGGACCTAGAAGACGTCCAAGATCCCTCCCAGGCCTGTGATTCTGTGATGATTCTATGAACACCTGTTCTCTATCATTTCAGAGTACCTCACCTGAAAGAATGGATTAAAGTATAAGAGGACAATTTCTGTTTGAAAGTTAGGGAAAATGTAACAATAAGAACAAATTACCAAGACAGATGGTAGACTGCTAGTATGCCATCGAGTTGCGGTGGTTTCTTAGTGATCACATAGATTTTCTCCATGTCGATCTGTTCCTAACATGGTTTTTCAGAACTTACAATGGTGCATTCATAACCACTGTAACTGAATCCATTCACCTTGCTCTCCTCACTAGGTATCGGCAAGTGGAGCCTGGATAACTATCTGTCAAGGTTATTTTAATTTGGATTTATGCAGTGAGCAGGGACTTGGATTAACTGGCCACTTTGAACCATATGGCTGAATTCCATAATTCTATTTCAACAAGAGGCTTTGCAGAAAATGGTCACAAGAAATCTTAGCCTCGCATTATCAAATATTATCCTCAGGCAGAATGGATGAGGTCAGTATATTGTTATGCTGATTCAGTTCTAAATGGTGATAATAAGGAAAATCTAATGTAGGTATTATTAAGTAAATAAATGTAAAAAAATATATAATTACACCGAAGCATTTTAAGGGCTAGTAAAAAAATAGAACAACAGATGAAAAGCTGAAATGAATGGTGGCATTGCTCAATAGATGGACCAGATATTCAGACTGGATTGGCAAGAAATACTGTTTTTCTTGCGAATTCTGAAAATTAGGCTTGTAGGTCATTAAGAATTGTCAGCAAATGTCACGTCTGTCCTGAAATACTACAGACTATGGTCTACGTCAGAGAAAGGCAACCTTTTTCTAGTCAAAAGCTATGCTTGACCACTGAGTGAAATGCTAGAAGCTGTACTCCAGAAGTGGGTAATGCCAAGTGAAAATAGTTGACAGAGCTAGAGTGAAATGGAATTAATATATTTATTGTTTGCCATCTTTCAGCTTAGATTTCTGCAACTTGGGACTACTGGTGTACACAAATGCTTTGTTTTTCACTGCAGCTCTCATTCACTTTCATTCCCATGAGTATCTCAGATAAGCCACACATATTTATCACACATTCTTTTCCTGCATGTGATTTTAGGCAATGTGCACAACATTATTTATCACAGTTGTAACTTGTTATTTCACATTCTTTCCTATTCATTTCAAGGTGCATAGTACAATTGTATTTTCGAAAGAAAAATGCATATGCAATGCTTCAACTTGAAAGCCTGATTAGTCAGCTAGTACAAGGTTAGCTCTCCATCTGAACTTCTCTCTCAGATGTAATTCATATCTACTTCATGGTTTGGGGGAATTTTCTGTGCTGTTGAATAAGAAATACGATAGTCCAAATCTCTTATGCTATTTGCTTAACCTATCTGAAAGGAAGAGCAGAAATGAATTAAGTCTTGGTCTCTAAAAAAAATCACTTTCCCATCACACTGATAAATCTCAACATTTCCACTTGCATTTCAAACTTAGCCTTTATTTTGCCTTATACTTTATTAGCCTTATACTGAATATGTGCTTTACCAGTAATAATTGGAAAGCCATCCCTCTCGCTGTGGATTCACTATTATAATAGTGCACACAGTAGAAGATGCAATAATAATGCATACACCTATGTCCACATACAGATTACTTTCTGGTTTTGGACCGGATCAATTAAAGTTTTACTGCACAAAAATTCTGCAGGTTTGAAGTGCTAGAACTTTCTTCTGGAAGAAATTGATCCTAAATCTGTGAATTTGGTTTCCCTGTACTTCTCATCCCCCAATCCTATTCAAGATGTAATTCAAATCTGTGGGATTTTAGTAGAACCTCAAATTCTACCAGCTGAAAACAAACTTAGAAAGAACATTATTCTGTGTGATATTTGTTTGGAATACTATCACCAAATGGAGCAAGCAAAACATTCTTACAAAAACCTACTAATTTCAATACTATCAATTAGAATAAGAGGTAATTTTGTTAAGATTGATTCCATCATGAAACAACTGAGCTAGAATTCATCAGGAGATCGATACCAGTTTTACAGATGAAGCAGAATCCGACAATTCTTATTACATCACATATGTTAGCTGTCTCATTAACGCAAGACTGCTCGTGTTACACATAATTATTGTTCAATTAAGGTAATTCTCTCTTGACTTCTTTCTCTATTCTGTCTTGCTTTCTTTACTTGCAGTTCCAGGCTTCATCCAGAACAATGCTCAGAGTAGAAGACTTGTGGCCAAAGATTCAAGGACTTTTACAGCAGATACTAACATCTCCCAAACCCAAAGTAAAAATCGAAAAACAGCAATAAAACTTTCTCATGAAAGCAACTGGACTCTTATTTCTGGTATAGCAGGCTACAAGACAATGTATGTTAGCTATTTTGAGAAAGTTATAAATTCTTGCCATCTCTTACCATTCAATTTTGAATTGAGAAAGCTTCCTGGAAGGGACTGAAACATTTTCAGAAGAGATATACCAGAAATAAAAGTCCAGTTGCCTTTTTGAAAAAGTCTTTTGCATGTTTTTTTTGCAATTTTTGCTATAATCATGATGTGGATGAATGAGAATAAATACTGTATAGACTTCCGAGACCACACTTCATAATGAAAAAAATGATCTACTGTAAACTCTGAGGTACAAACCCTAAATTTGATCATCCTAAAAGAAAGAAAAGCATACACTTTGCTATTGGAGGCCAATTACAGAGGTAAGGGGACAATGTTTCCAGGCTGCAGGATTGATTTATTTAAGATGCAGGTGGAAAGGGAGTTAAGGGAATTAAATACTGAGATTTACATGATAATGTATGAGCCTACTTTTTTTTGCAAGCTAGGAATGTACCAGGTATCAGTTAAATGAGAAAGAATTGTGCTCACCTGATCCAGGTTTTGGCAAGTGTGTAGATGTTCTAAATTCTTACGGTCAGCATAAATTCAACAGGGTATGGAACTCATTTGGGGGGATGCCCCAATCCTGTGAAACTTTGATCACTGAGAGCTCTTTGTTAAAAACCATAATGCTTTTCAGATATAGGAACTGCAAAGACATAAAGGTCTGCGAAGGCAAGTCAGCAAGTATCTTTAAAAGCATGATTCTTTATGCAAATTCAGATGGATCTGTTTCAAAAACAAGGAGGAGCTGTGAAGCAAAATGTTTACAAAGTTTAGAAGCATGTAATAATAAATATTCCATCTTCCTTAATAAAAATGGGACTATTAGAAATTCTTGTCTGAACGGTATAAAGATAAGAGTCATGTGCTTTTTTTCAGTGCCTTTCTGGCTTTATATACAAGAATTCTTGCTTTTCCCTTATTTTTGCAAGTTCCCCTCATCCTCAAAGTCTTTAAAGATCTTATTTGGAAATGAGCAACTGAAAATATTCTAATAAGCAAAACTAACTTTATTAGTTGATTTTTCCTTCTTACAGATTCTTTCAGTAAGGGATAGTTAGTTTTTGATGTCTCTTATCATTTAAACTATATAAAAGTATTCTTTTGTACAAAGAATAAAACAACATTTTGAAAGGTTTCTTAACACTTTTGTGTTTTGTTTAGAATTATTCTGATTGGTGCTGCTTTGCAAATGTGATTTTCTTCAGTGACCAGGATAGGATTGCTTTGGGTCCATATCTGCACATTAATTCTGCTGCTTCACTGTGTCTTGACACTTAGGTGCTCACTTAATTCTTCACCTTGCTTAAGATCTCAGTGATTTTTCTAGATTCGCAAGACTATGCTGTGGGCTTCTACTCCTTACATTTCTCAATATTTCCTTTGTTACATGCATTCCAGCTTTTGTACCATGGTTGCTCACACCAACTATGCCACAACATTTTTCTGTCTGATATTCTATTCACCCATTTCCACCCTAACCCATTTTTGGTCAGCTTTTATGGGTTGAGTGGGTAGAGGAAAGGTGGAGTCACTGAGAAAAGGCAACAGGATAATTTTGCAAATGAGCAGTAGAAGGAAGAAGTGTCACCCTTTGTGACTATATCAGACCTAGTTGCTGTGGTATTTTGGCTGCAGCTTGGGAATGGTGGAAATTGTTGTTATTCTGGGAGGAAGAAGTTACTGGTAATGCTTATGGTACATCTTAACCCTGTACCCTATTCCCTCTTACAGTCATATTGGCTGATGATTCAGTTACAAATTGTACTGATAAATAATTTCAGATATGTTAATTCTTCTTTCAGACATGAAACAGTAGCAGTTAGCAAGGATTTGTACTCTAGGAATTAGGTTTATAATACAATGACAGAAGCAAATAAGGTGGGAAGATTTATGCTTTCTCCTACTAAAACGCAGAAGCATAATCTGAGTAAATACTCAGGTAAAGTGTAAAGTGAGGGAAAGAGCCAATTTGGTCTAGAGGTTAAAACACCCCCCTCTTACCAAGAAAACTGAGGGACTAATCCAGGTGGTCATCAGGAATCAAGACTAACTCAAAGGCACACATACAGATGTGGGGAAAAATTTTGATGTGCCATTGCAAACAGGAGAGAGTGTTGAAGCCTTGCAGGTGCTGAGACTATATATTTCTGAAACTGAAAATAAATACTGCCTTGGATCCCAATCCCAGTAATGTGTGGATTGCGAACCTGAAACTAAACTTACTGAAATAAGCAGCATCAGAACACTTAGGAACTTTGCTTGCAAGATGCCCTCTTTCCACTTAGTTGCTGCTTGAGTGCTAAGCTCTTGGGCAGCTATTTTTGCTGAAAGAGACATTCTCACCACATCTTCTTTAACAAATTTTTTTGAAAGAGAAAGAGACTAATCACAGAAATTTCACAACTGGATTACTTCAGTTTTAGCAATAAATGTATCATTTCATCAAAGCAAAGATTTCAACTATTTTCTAATGTCTTTCTCTGAACTCATAGATTGGTTGCCCATTTCCTGGATAACCATACAATGTGTGAGCATATGTTTATATTTTCCTAACTATCTTCTGTACTCTATTATACTGTGAAATAATCATTAAATCCAGGGGAGAGGGTAGTGGTAGAGATGAAGTAAGCAAGTCACTTCTTTGTTGTATTCTTCACAATATAAATACAAATCATGTGTGTACTAATGTTCCTTGAGACAGGAACTTTGAACTGCAAATAATTGGCTAAGTTCCATTCCCAACTCTGGTCACTAAATGAGGGCTACTTGTAATTCAACTGAATGAAGAAGATCATACATTTTCTGGGTTCCAGTCATAGTTGTGTTGAGTTGAGGAAGGCAGGTAAGGATGAGAATCCTGGTCTTCTGCTGAGGTAACAGATTCTGGTTTAGCTGGTTCCTCTGGTTTGGCTACTTGGTTTTGATGCAGTATCACTAGAGCAAATGATTGGCAACTTGATCCAAAGTCAATGATGTTTTAAGGTGGTTGGAAGACATGGTCTGTGTCTAGGAAACCTGGAGTCATTACTTCTCAGGATAAATGGTAATTGGTCTTGCTGACAGCTTCACCCAGATTGCTACAAGAAAGAGATTCAAGGATACAGTTCTGATAAGATACTTTTACTATATTGTAAATACTAGAAAAACCCCTAATAACAAATCATCTACTGCAAATTCTAGAATTCAGGTCCTATATAGAGAGTCTCACAGTTCAAATCCTTTGTTTTTTTCTCCTGCCCTTATGTTGTAATGTACTGAGAGCCACTAGTTTCTCTGAGTGGGAAGCATGCACATGTGCAGTTAGCAGCATCTGCAGGTATGATGTGTCAAAATCAGTAAGATAGCAGATAGAGCACTGCAGTGCAATCTTGTCTCTTTTGTACATATGTAAATGTTGCATGCGTGTTCAAAAGGGATGGGCCTTGCATTATAATATTCTATCCATCATCTGCCTGTCTGCCTCCTCCCTAACACTAATATCTGCAGTGTTATTCTAATAAGGCCTTTGATTCTGACATTATTCTTTCTTTCCTATCAACGTTTCTTTCTCAGAACTATATTATATGCTTTCAGAGAAATGGACTGTAATCCATATAAACTTATTTATTTATTCCCTCCTTTACTATATTTGATAGATATATAGTCAGAGAATAACTATTAATTCTGAATAAATTCAGATCTATTAGGGTACATGGATTGCATTCTAGAGTACTTGCTGATGATGGAACTTGCTGATATTGTTGCTGAATCTAAATTCATTATCTGAGAAATCCTGGAGAAGTGATAAGAACCTGATAACTAGAAGGCAAAATTTGCCCTACTGTCAAAAAAAAAAGAAAAGAAAAAAAGCCAACAACAACAAAAATGAGAAAATGAGGACTAAGATAACAATGGCTAATTTATCTGATATGGATATCTAGGGATGAATCTAGTAGAGATCATAATACAATCAATCTGCAAGCATTGTGCAAATGCAATAATTTAAATTCATATTAGATTTACCAAGACTAAATCTTTAACAGGAATCATATTTCATTTTCTGATCAGATTATTTTTAGTAGATTGTGGGAATGGTATGTAC
>JANHZU010009296.1:9470-21147 GCA_032468055.1 Acrochordus granulatus | reverse complement strand
ATGGCTCTCACGGAATTACATTTAAAAATATGTGGTGTTTATGGCTCTCTCAGCCAAAAAGGTTCCCGACCCCTGCCTTACAGCATCCTGGATTCTTGTTCAGGCCGACACCAGCTAAAGAATGGACATCTGCGATTTCACATTGTTCACTGTATGCACCCCAAACAAGCAGACGAACCACAAAGGAGTGGGATGTTTGGACGCTCTTCTGTACTGCTGTTAGAAAAAGGAGGCGGTGATTTCAAGAGTAGAAGAAGAAACCAACTCAAAGGAGTGTTAGGACATTCGCTACGGAAGAAGCACATGGTGTTGGCTTCCAAGCAGAGGACTTGGCCCCGTGATCCTCTTCAGCCTTATTCTCTCTGCTAAGCTGGAATTCATGCAAACTCTTTCTCTCTAACTTGGGTTAAAGCTAACTTGGGTTAAACTGTGGCTGTGCATTGGTGAGAGTGAAGAAAAGCAAACAGGTTACTTCCACGTTGACGTCTAATATGTCAGAGGGAAACTCAGCTAAAAGGTTCTCGCACTTTATATCTTTCTAGGTAAGGGGATTTGCTTAGGAGAAAATCATGCTCTACCGGGTCCATACCGGGTCCACACTGGTGGCGATCAGGTTCGTTCAAGACCCAGACTGAGTTTGCTGCCAGGCTGAAGTTGTACTTCTATCAGGATTTGATATTTATTTATTTATCTATCAAATTTAGATGCCGCCCAACTCGGAAAGCGACTCTCAGCGGCAAATTAATAATAATAATATTAAAGGTAGTCCTCGAGTTACAACCATTTGTTTAGCGACTGTTCAAAGTTACAACAGCACTGAAACAAAAATACTTGCGACTGGTCTCATGCTTATGACCATCATAGCATCCCCACCTTTATGTGATTAAAATTCACATGCTTGGCGACTGGCATGTATTTATGATGGCTGCAGAATCCTGAGTTCAGGGGATCACTATTTGCGACCTTTCCAAGGGGCTTACAACAAGCAAAGTCAGTGGGGGGAAGCTGGATTTGCTTAACAAACACACGAGCACTCTCTTGGCAACTGCCTTGCTCAGCAACGGAAATTCTGGTCCCAATTGCGGTCATAAGATGAGGACTACACCTCCCAGCAATTATCTCCATAGTCTGTTGGCTGAAGCTGATAGATACTGAAGCCCAACAGGAACTGGAAGGCCACTTGCTCCCTACCCATGGTTATATGATGGCCAACACTTTTGCAATTACTCTGTGCCGGGGGGTTTTCAAAGTGTGGTCCGCGGAGCTTTAGGGGGTCCCATGAGATGGGACCAAACACAACCATTTTTTATCAGTAGCATTTTGCCTTCATCAGGACTTAGAGCCCCATGGAGACAGTCTTGAGGGAAACATTCAGAAACTGCTGCAAAACAGAACAGGCAGAAACATAACTTGAGCCCCACTCAGGAGATGCGGTAGTATTAGGAAGAGCCTTGGGCGTGCTCTACTCTGACACCATGATCCCCAAAAAGGGAGAGGAGGAAAAGCACCATCCCACTTCCAGGATTCTGTCTCAACCTTGGCAACTTTAAGATATGGACTTCAACTCCCAGAACCCCATGCTGGCTGAGGAATTCTGGGAAGTGAAGTCCACATGTTTTAGTTGATAAAGTTGAGGACCACTGCTATAACCTGTTTCAATAAAGCATAAGTTGGCTGGCTACAGCGGGAGCGGCGAGTCGGAGTTGAGCAGCGAGTTGGAGTTGGACTTCCCTCCCGCTGGGGGCGAAGCAGGAACTGCGGAGGATGCCCTGGATGTGAACATCGCCAGCCAGCCAGGAGGGCAGGGTTAGTAACCATAATGTATAAATATCTAATTGATTGTAAGCTGCCAAGAGTCTTCGGAGATTGGTGGCATAGAAATGTGTTAAATAAATAAGTAAAAAGTTTAGTCTACTTGGGAAGTTTGTTTCCTGATCTGGAGAACTCAAAGGGCTGACATGAGGATTTTGGGTTTTTTTTAAAAAAACATTTATTTATTTATTGGATTTATATGCCACCGAAATCAAAAGACTCTTGGCAGCTTACAATAAAACTTAACAAATTCTGCAGCTTGAAACATTTTGGAACCTCTACTCAGTGCTATTACTCTTCCTGTGGTATTACAGGTAGCCCTCTGCTTACAACTGTTCATTTAGCGACCATTCAAAGTTACAATGGCACTGAAAACAGTGACATATGACCAGTCCTTGCACTTACAACCATTGCAGCATCCCCATGGTCACATGATCAAAATCTGGGCACTTGACAACTGACATGTATTTACGATGGTTGAGGTGTCCTGGGGTCATGCGATTACTCTTTGTCACCTTCCCACCTGGCTTCCAACAAGCAAAGTTAATGGGGGAAGCTGGATTCTCTTAATGATGTATGATTCACTGAACAACTGCAATGATTCACTTAATAATCATGGCAAAAATGTCATAAAATAGGGTTCGGCTCACGTAACAATTGCCTTGCTGAGCAATTCAAGTTTTGGTCCCAGTTGTGGTCATAAGTTGAGGACTACCTGTACTCTACGTTTACCTCTTCAGCACAAAAACGTCCCTGTTAACAACTCGGTTGCATGATGTCAGTCATGCATCCTTCAGCAGATCCCATGTAGAGACTGCATGTGATCCCTTCCTGACTTACATTCTTTCATTTTTAATAAAATGATTCTTGAAAAATGTTTAAATAAATGCATTTTTATTTACAGAAATAAGAAGCAGCACAGATGGTTTTTTTCTGTCTTCTAGAAAATATATCTACTTCTTTTGATCCCTCTACTTTTTTTGCAAAGAGATACCTTATTTACAGGAGCGATTTCCTTTTCTTCATGCCTCTGGGCTTGCTGCTCCTGACTGCTTTAATCTGAATTCCACCCTACTCGAGTAAGACTATGGTGTTACTTGCTACCTGACGAAGGAGAGATGAATCAAAAGCTTATTTTATTATTTGTTCAGAGGCTCATTTTTCCATTTTCAACTCACTTCAACCTCAAGTGAACCTGAGACTTATACAAATGAGAAAGGGAAAAAAAATCAGAGGAACCATGCTCACCATTACAGGATTCTCATTACCCCTGATTTATTGATGCTTCTCTTTCTCCACTCATTAAAGGGTTTTTCAGAGTCACCTTAAAATAAAATACGGAGCTTCTCAGCATGATGTTTGGAGGTGGCTGGCTGATCGCTAGCCATCCTCATCCTCCTTTTTATATGTGAAATACTTTTTAGCCCGCCCCTCTTGTTCCCCTCTTGTTCCGTTATTTTACTTTAATGTTTCATTTTATTTTCATGTTTTAATTAATGTTTTAATGTGTGTCCTTTGTTAGCCGCCGAGAGTCTTTGGATTTCGGCGGCACAGAAATTGAATGAATGAATGATGTTAGAATCTGGAGAAGCACGCGTAGACTTTTCTTCCCTTGGCTCTTAAACTATGTCCAGCTTTCAGTAGAGCTTTTGGAAGTGGTCTGCCGCCTGCAGTCTGTTAAATGGGGGTACGAAACCGATTATGCAGTAGGATGGATGGATGGATGGACGGACGGACAGACAGATAGACATAGATAGGGATGGATGGATGGATGGATGGATGGATGGATAGCTGGATGGATAGCTGGATGGATGGATGGATGGATAACTGGATGGATAGCTGGATGGATGGATGGATGGATAACTGGATGGATAGCTGGATGGATGGATGGATGGATGGATGGATGCCACTGATTTTCAGGTGTTATGGTTAAAGGGTTCTGTCGGCTTCAAACAAAAATGGATTAAGCCATGTGAGCCACTTGGGAGCCCAGACTACAGGTAGCCACCTCCTGTTTTTAAATGAGAATATTGTGTCAGGAACTGAACCTGTGACCGTCAATGCAAAATGCGTCTTTCGCCACTGACCTGCTGTGTTGCTTCTCCTTAGGACTACCGTTCCTGTTTCTTCTCTTAAAGACACAGAAGGCAAAGGCATCAAAGCAAATTAAAGTCTTAAAATTCTTATACTTGGATCCCATCTCAGCAAAGGTAATAGGATCAAATTTGCAACTTCGCAACTTTCTCCATTTCTGCCTCATTTCTTTGGGACGCTGTGTGTAGGTGTGTGTGTGTGTCTGACATGATTGGGTGGGTCCCTTTCAGGCTAAGGTTGTAATAAGGTTAGGTTTATATGGGTTCTAGATTGTGGCTCAATCTGACATGGGCATCTAAGTCATTTAGCATGAGTCTCCGGATTTTGGCGGCATAGAAATATAATAAATAAATAATAAATAATAAATAAATGAGTGGCAACTGAAGCAGCTTAGAAACCTCAGTGAGCAAAATAAATACATTTCCAGTGCTATGAGATCTTACTTTTCAGTCCTCTAAGGAGTGAAGGACTATCCTGCCTGCCTGCTATATAATTTCAAAGATATTTAGAGCTAACACAATCTTATTTCCTTTTCATTAAAGTTTGCTTTCTTTCTTATCCTATACAGCAACATTTTCAAAATCGGGCAACTTCCAGGTAGGTGGGCTGCAACTCACAGAATTATTAGCAATGGTCACGCTAGTAGGAGAATTCTGGGAACTGAAATCCACACATCAGGAGGGTAGCATAGATTGGAGAAAGGATGCTATAAAGTAATTGATCCTATTATTATATTCAAGTAATATCACGGAGAATCGAGATTGGGATCTCTATCAGAATAATGATAAATTAGGTTTCAATAGTAGCTTAATCAGGTTCAATTAGGGGCTCTTTTGCATAATCATAGGTTGGATCCATCATCATCATGGTTTTTAGAGGAGAAGGAAGTCCACTGGAGTTGCTATTACGTGTATCTTCAGTGGTCTTCTAAAGGGTGGGAGATTTGCTGTAAAAAAAACCTGCCCATTGATTTAAACTAAAAAAGAGAGATATTGCTGTTATTCTCCCAAATGAATGCACTCAATACTTTTGCTGCTGCTTCCAAGGAATTTTGCATAGCTGTGCTTTTAAATTTTTTTGTATGGGAAAGAGCCAGTGACACTTAGCCTACCCTCATACATTTTTACATACTCTTATCAGGATGTTTCCAAGTGGTGCTGACTGGAGCCACTCATTGTCAGCCCTGCCATTTCCCTTGCAGTCTTGATTGCTTAGGGCTTTCTGGAAACAGGGCTGAAATGACCAAGAATCCTTATAACTGTGACCTAGAAAGTGGTAAACCTAGTAAGACTAATAAAGCTCTGTCCAAAAATAGCCCACCTGAGAAGTAGAAATGAAGTGGGAAGGAGTTGCTTCCTCCTTTGCTCTGCACCCTATGAACTAACAGCTGGCTGGGGAATTTTGGGAGTTGAAGTTCACCTATCTTAAAGTTGCCAAGGCTGAGAAACATTGATTTAGACACAGATCTCTTGGTTTTCCAGAAGACCGATAGACCTGTGTTCAAAAATATCCCAAAAGACAGGCTAACAGTGCAGAGTCTCACTTCCCGAATTACCTGAACCCTGAAAGATAGCTATAGTCTCCGTCCTAGGCATCTGATCATGGTTACTAAGCCTGGCCTATCCCACTTTAAGGAGAGTGGTGGAATTCTTCCTACCAGCTGCTGACATAGGGTGGAAGAAGAAGCAAAGTCAAAGGAATCAACCAATTACTACCCTAAAATTCTCCTTCTCTGAAACTAGAGGATAGTTTTATGACAAGGATAGGGTCACTGGCTAGAGGACAGAGCCTGCTTGCTGAGACATATTAGAGCTTGGCAGTTATATCCAAATTACATCTATGTGTTTTTAAAGGATTGGACATGTAATACACATAACACAACCTTAGGAGAGGGCTCGAAGTCTGCAATCCCAGACTTGTGGCGTTCTCTGAGCTTGATTGTTTTCCTGAAGACATTTCATTGCCAAACTAGCTAACATCATCAGTGTTAGAGGAGAGTGAAGATTACTTTCTTGATATAATGTTGGTTTGCTCTGTCAGCGTTGGGGAGAGAGCACCTAGAACTCCACAATTCAACTCTGAGCTACAAATATTCTCTTCCGTTAATGCTAGGCCTGTTTAATAGGAAGCGAGTCCTTTTTAATTCAAAAGATCCCTTTACTCCTTTCTCATATCTGGCATTACGGTTTTGGGCTCTGTTCTGCAGAAGCACGGAGCCTTATTTATTTATTTTTGCCACAAGTGGAGGATTCATAAGGACTGTCATTGAGAATTATGTTATTGTACTTTAGTGGGGTGCCATCTATGACAGTGTTTCTCAACCGTGGCAAGTTTAAGATGTGCGGACTTCGGAGTTGAAGCCCACACATCTTAAAGTTGTCGAAGTTGAGAAACACCGATCCAAGCTACAAACTCAGCTACTATTTATGAATAAAACAAGTTGGCTCTGACATGAGATTGTCCCGATTTGGGGTCCCCAGACCTGGGGTTGCAAACATCCAGTTGATCACTAAATGGCAGCAACATGAGAGTTTATGCGCTGTCTTTGCTGCTATCTCGTGATGGCTTGAATCCTTGCAGCTCGAATCTCCGAATGAGGCAAACTGACATTGATGGCCAGCCTTCAGAAATGGTTGACTGCATCTCCTCCCTTTTGAGGAATTTTAAGAATTCATCTTCTTTTTGTCCCTTTCTGCTCAGCAGCCATAGAAGCCAGTTTTCCTCTCCTGCCTGCTACAGAGAAGGAACTGAGCTCTCAGTGTCGGGCAGGGATAAACTTTTAATTTGGGTTTCTGTATGGAAGGGCTCTTAAAGGCTGCAGGGGGACCCCTGATCGTACCGTACCGTAACATCAGCAGATCGAGCATAGCAAAATGTTCATTCCACCCTGTTTGGACATCTGAGGGAGATTTAAATGGAAAAATGGCTGGAAAATGCTTGGCTTGAATTATCCATGCCTTATGGGAACATTCAAGCTGATTTTTGAGAGGTTTAGGAATTTTAAAGGCCAAATGGGTGCTTTATAGTGCTGCTAAATTGAAGCACCTATCTTGCCCCCTAATCTTACAATGCAAAAAACCCCAAGAAATGGACTGTTGCTTGTTCCAATAGTTCTTTGGGACCTGCAAAAGGTGTGGGAGACTATATGTGTCATGTCCCTGTCCTAGTAGCTGTGCTTTGTTACAGTCCCAACCACTTTAAGACACTGTTATAAAGTCCTTTCTGAAATTATTCTGTAAAAAAACTGGTGGGACTGATTTCTAGGAAGACCATGCATAACGGGCTGAGTAGATGCGCATAATAAAGAATTCAACTTGACTGTCTCCTTCTAAAAATATATACATGCAGGACATACATTTCTGTGCTCCATCCAGATGTCACATTTCTCACTTGAGAAAAAGAGTGCATCACGTGCATGAATGAACGCGTGAATCACTCTCAAGGATGGCACTGGGCGACTCTTCCATGCAGTGTGTGCATGGAAAGCATTGTAAAAAACCACAACAAACAGTTCCTGAATGTCAGACCTTGTGTGGCCAGAACTGTGTTACTTATACACATTAAGGGGTTTAAAGGAGCCTAAAGTTTGCAGATATTAATATTCCTTGACTTACAACCATTTGCTTAGTACTGTTCAAACTTGTGATGGCACTGAAAAAAGTGATTTAGGAGTGCTCCTCACACTTATGACCATTGCAGCATCCCCATGGTCACATGATCAAAATTTGGGAGCTTGGCAACAGGGGTGTATTTAAGATATTTGCAGCATCCTGGGGTCATGCGATCACCATTTGCAACCTTCCTAGCCAGCTTCCAAAAAGCAAAGTCAATAGGGGAAGCTGGATTTGCTTAATGACCAATCATTCACTTAACAAGTACAATGATTCACTTAACAACAGTGGCAAAAAGGTTGTAAAAGTGGATGTTACTCACTTAACAACCACCTTGCTTAACAATGGAAATTCTGGTCCTGATTGTGGTTGTAAGTTGAAGATTACCTCTGCTCCTACTACTATTAATAATATTGTAATTCCCACCCTCATATTGCCCAAATGAAGACCATAGGATCAGGAAATGGAATGGGGTATTCTGGAACAGGACATTGCTGATTGACTGGTGGGGACCCTCAACAGGAGTACTCTACCCTTCAACATTTTTGTTGCAGTCTCACGTTTCAATAATTTCCTTTCTTCCATTAATCAATCATTTTTATCCTTTCGCTTTCCTCTCTCTTTTTTTCTGAATTTGAGGCAGCTACACAGAAATCTGCAGGCTAAGAGCACTTGGGACTACTGCCTCAAATTTGCACCTTTATGGAAGCAGATGAAGGAAATGCACCCATGATTCTATCCTTGGCAGTACCAATGTATTTTTAGGCCTTTTGGGCTTGACATACTTCACCCCTCGTTATGACCCCTCGTTACAACCCCTCGTTATAAGAATGACAGCATTTCCTTTTGTCCATCTTGATTGTCATTCGGGCATTTTTTAAAGAAAAATCTCAAACCATAAATAACATGATCCATGTATTGATCTGGAGAACCGCCATGATCCATCCTGGAACTCTGTGGAACAGAGTGGGAACGTCATTGCTGGAATGAAACTCATTGATTCTTCTACAAATTGACAAATTCTGTGCAATTTTACTAGTTACCACTTCTCTTCTGCATATAGGTAGTCCCCAATTTACCACTGTTCGCTTAGCGACCGTTCAAAGTTACAACAGTGAAAAAAGTGACTTACAACCGGTCCTCATACTTACGATCATTGCAGCATTCCTCAGAATCATGCAATCAAAATTTGGGTGATTGGCAACCAGCATGAACTTATGGTGGTTGCAGCATCCTGGCGTCCTGTGATTGCCATTTGTGACCATCCCATTGAGCAAAGTCAATTGGGGAAGCTGGATTCGCTTAACAACTGAATGCCAAACATGTAGTTGTAAGTCAAGGACTACCTGTACGCTTATATATGCACCCACATCCACATCCTCCAACCAAATTTCACCAGAATTCCCATCACTTGGACTGTGCGGACTGGCTGCTGGGAAAATTGCTCCCCGAGGCTTTGAAAAAAGCGCAGAACTGGAAAAGTTTGATACAAATTAGAACATGGCAAAGGAAATAAGAATTTAGCCCACTACGCTAGAAAAATCCTAGGGCTCTGGTAATTTGAAACTCTGTGATTGTTTTTGTGTTTTAAAAACAATGATTTAGACCCACCTTGGGAAGACCAGTGTTGAAATTTCTAAGGGATCTGGTGTATGAGAAGAGTGGGAAAGCAATTCCCAGTTAGGAAAGGATTCCTCATCGCTATTATGCTGTAAATTAGGGATGGACATTAGTTTTTGGTCCTAGGGCTGCATTTGATTTTTGAATGTGGCTAGCTTCCTTTCAAAAAGTGGGAGAGAATTAAAAAATGAGGGGGGTCAGGGAAGGCAAGACCAAAATTAAAATCAATTTAGTTGAATATGCAGAAGGTCTTTTGGCGAGGGGCCCAGTCATCTTGGAGGTGGTTACAGGATTCAAAGATATGTATATATCTTAATATATTTTAATGTATATCCTCCACTATCTTAGCTATCTTTTTTTAATCAATTTTAACGTACATATTATTGTATTGCTTTCATCCTTTACGCTACTACAGTATTTTATTGTAAGCCTCCCAGAGTCGCAGGTATGAGATGGGCGGCAAATAAATTTAATAAATAAATATTCACTTTAATTAATTTTAGCTAACTAATATGGTTTCTCTTCATGGCTTTAATAACTTCCCATTTCAGTCGCTTTAAAAATGTCCGTTTAAAAAACGACAATCTGGTGGCAATTTTTGAAGACCTTGAGCAGTCACACTGAAGGTTTTCAGAAGGAGGCCAGAGATTGCACATCCCGCTTCACTCAAAATATATATTCTAAGCCACCCAATCCTTTCCTTGTATACCCTTCAAGAGCAATCCGCCCCCCCGCCAAGATTGTCATCTTTTCCAATAATGGGTGATTCTAAGTCTTAAAATGTCAAACTAAACCAAGCCAACATCCAACTGATCGGAGTAAACCACACACATTCAGCATAAGCGGAACCCAGATGCTAGTTTTCATGCTTGCTGACGAAAGCCACCTTCCCAAAACGCCCATCCCAAAGCTTCTGTCGGATTTTGCAAAAAAGAGAACCCAAACGAGCAAGCAAGGCACAGAAACTTGAGGTTCACTTTTCGGAATCCTTTTCGCCAAAATGCGGAGCCCGGGTGCTTACGGTCACCCAGCAGATGACTCCGTGGCCCTCCCGGTGTTGGGTCAGTCCACTCCTACTGACGCCGTTTCCAGGGAATGCACAGCTGCAGCGGGTAACAGTCAACGAGGTTGCATCTCAATGGCTCTGGGGGTGGAACGATCCCCTGCCCCATGGCTCAGAGGCGACGGAGGTGCTCAGGTCCTACAGACAAGCTATTTCAAAATGGGGACCTACTCACCCCAATTTATTCAATGTCTTTCGAAGGGGGAGCGCCAGTGCTGTTTTGCTTCTGCGGGCCCCTTTTGGAAGGCGGCCGACGGTGACCCAAAGTCCTGACGTTACCCACAGCTCCTATAGGTTCTTCACCGAGCGGCTGAAAAGATTTTTTCCAGCTGCCCTTCCGGTCTCCCAGCTGAGGGCCTTCCTTGGTGGACAAACCTGATGTGCTACGCTCTGATTTCTGACAATGGGCTGGAGGATGCTTGTGTGTGGTGTGTAAAAAAAGAGCTGGATCGGGCATAGGTTCGACTTCTTCGAAACCGCTTAGCCTCTCGCGAGCCGCAATGTCCTGGAAGGTGCCTTTGCAGTGGAAAGTGCTGCTCGCCTGCCGACGGGCGTGGGACTTCTGAGTCCTCTTTTTGGGTCTAGTCTCAGCGCTGGGTTGAGGGATGGACGGTTTCTCCGTGGATCTCTCGGGCAGGGTCGTGCTTTTCTGCCGGGAACTGTGAAGTTTTTGTTTGGTTGAATGAAGTTGGAAGGAGAGGTAAGCGGCGGCCTCGGTCTGCTTCTGCAACTCCGTGTTGAGGACAGTGACGCGGTGGCTTCTCCTCTTGAGCTCTTCTAAGAACTTTCTCTCGCTGTTCCTCAGGTTGGATCGGAGGGCTGCCACCAAGCTCTCTTTATGCCTCAGCTCCTTATGTAATTCTGAATTGTCCTTCTCTTTCTCCTTCAACTGGGCTTCCATGATTTTGCACTTTTCTTCTAATTCCTGATCTATTATGTCTAATGCACACAACAAATGAAAGACAAAACAACAGATCTGAAATTAAAATTCACTGTGATGTTAACCGGGTAGGGTCTACAGTAGGGATTGACAAGCTCCAGAAGAGACTATTTGTAGCTCAGGGTTGAACTGTGGGCCCTTAGTGCTCTTTGACCTTGATTCATGTAACTGATAATGTTAGTTGGGTAATGAAACATCTGCAAGAAAACAACCAAGCTAAGAGAGCACCAAAGACACCACGCTGACAACCTCTTCTGGGATCATTCTTGGATTATGCCTTGGGTGTTTGTCCATTACAACCTGACTGAAGTCTCATGAATTTCTCAAAGCTCATGAGATTTTTACATCTTACCCTGCATTTGTGCTGCTATAGGACAAGAATATACAGATTGTTAAGAAAGTAGATAATATATTTGAACAATGTAAAATTTCATACACACACACACCCATGAGGCACCACCTTGTGTGCTCTGAGGAAGATGAGAGCTATGCCAGAGGTTCAACCATACTGGACAGATCTCATCAGAGGAGCCAGAC
>JANHZU010009295.1:296584-314757 GCA_032468055.1 Acrochordus granulatus | reverse complement strand
GCAAGACAGGGGGGCCTGGCGTAATGCAGTCCATGGGGTCATGAAGAGTCGGACACGACTGCGCGACTGAACAACAACAACAAAGTGTACACATTAAGGAAAACAACTGCTTGAAACACTTACTGTGCCATTGTACTTCTATAGAATTGAGTTTTTAAACCTAGGATATCTAACTGCTAACTTTTGCAAATTAAATTTCAAAATACCAAAAGGTTAAACAATATTCATCCTTAATTCTATGTCTGGAACTGTTGGCAAAATTCTTTGTGTCTGTGACCTGGAAACTACCTTTCCATTGTCACACGGAAGGGTAGAATTCAGCTATTCAGATAAGAGTAACAAACATTTGCAAGTCAAAATCTGTAATGCTTCAAACATTTATCCAACATTTTTTAAAGCTCCTTTCATCAACTCTTCTTTCTCATCAGCAGGATGCATAATTTTGTTGGTAGACATGAAGGCCTAAGGTTAGGAGAAGCCTGTTCATATGTCAGATACAAACATGAGTATAAAGACTTATTGATGTCCTGCATTAGTTGTTATCAATGTGTAATCAGCCCCATTATAAAGACATCAATAAAGGAAATCAGATTAAGAGGACCGAATAATAGCATAGAGAAGCAATGTATCACTGCTGAATGGCTCTGACAGTGACTATAAACCTTTGGATCTTGCCTAGCACCCACAAAGACAACAAGAATCTTCACATCTGGAAGAAAGGCAATGAAAGAATCACTAAATATTTATTTATAACTATCCTCCCCTGAAAAACATTATCTGACAGCCAAGGGAAACAAGCCTATATGCAAGTTACACAAGAAAAAGGAAAACACACCCAGTTGAATTTTTAGTTGCAGAACACTATCTATAAGTCCTTGGTCAATACTAAGCAGGTTGATTATGAGGGGTGTGGTGGCCTAGCAGTTAAAACACTGGGCTTGTCAGCCAGAAGGTCAGCAGGCTGAGTTCAAGACCCAGGCGCTGTGTAATGGGGTGAGCTCCTGTTATTTGTCCCAGCTCCTGCCAACCTAGCAGTTTGAAAGTATGCAAAATGCAAGTAGATAAATAGGTATGGACTAGGCATATAGTCATGCCGGCCACATGACCACGAAAGCATCTTCAGACAACACTGGCTCTTTGGCTATGAAAAGGAGATGAGCATTGCCCCATAGAGACATGACTAAAATGGGAAACATATATAGGTGAAGATTTCTCAGTCATCCAGGTGGAGTTGTCTGGGGGTTTAGTCATGGCAGCTTTTATCTTTGAAACGTTTCGCTGCTCATCTAAGCAGCATCTTCATTCTAAGAAAAACGTTGGTCAGGGAAGCCCATTTATGTCTTCCAAGGTGGGTTCATTCATCACCTAATTGAATAGGCTCCTTAGTTGGACAATAGGGGGATGGGAGTAGGCAGAGTGTTGTTAGGATGTAAGTGCCTGCCTTCACTTTTCTTGCTGTCTTTTCATATTCCTGCATCAACTTTAGGGTTTCTTCCCCAAAATGTGTGGCAATATGTCGGTGATGATTTCTCAAGTCATCCAAGTGTAGTTGTCTGGAGGTTTAGTCATGGCAACTGGACTTCTTTTGAAAGGAGAAAACTTTACCTTTAATTAACAATATAGAAATTCCTAAACTGTTTCTGTAAATGAAATATAAAATTATTTTACTTCGCTTATTTCATCAGAATTAATAATATTTAGAATTCTTAATATTTGGATTATATCTAGTTGTGATTGTGCTGACATATTGGAATCTCTTCTGTCTCTCTCCTTCAATCCCCACCCAGATCTGTTTTGGATGATACAGAGAACTACCAAAACAAATCTAGGTATCACATAGGAGAACGTAAAGGATAAGAAAGCAAGGAAATCACTAATTGCATTAGCTCATATGGGAAGTAGTCCATGGATTTCCCACCATTAATAAATCCATAATGACTCTTTGTGATAGATTTGACTTTGAATCTATAACAAATCTTCTTATTAGAATAATAGACAAAATATCTTACAAGGAAAAAAGGAGAGAGATCATGACAAAAAAGAACAAGAGAACAATACCATGTAATTTTAAATATAATTTTTAAATGTTTAAAATACCAAGCAACAATGATGCCTCTATTTCCCCTCCCTACTCAGTCATTTCCCTTTATCTAATTTAGGCTGTAAGAACTTTAGGTTGGAGATCATTAAACCAGACTTTTGTCAAGGAGCATATATTAATACAGACAATGTTCTACAATTATAAAGTATCACTTTCAGACCTCAACAAAAATCTCCAAAAAGCATGTAACTCATTAAAACAAAAGGAACTTGTGAATCTTCTTAAGCTGTGAATCCAAATCAAGGTCTCAGAGCAAGGGGTGCCTTCTTCTGTCCTATGATGGAATTCCATCCCTGAAATGTTTGATGCCTGCATATTAGCAAACCCTGTGATTTGGGATACAGTCCAAACTCTGTATAATAACATGTCAACAACAGACCATTGACAATATCAAATGTATCTGCTATGTACAGACAAAGACTAAGACACTGGAAGCTTTTTCAACACTAAAATTCTTAGATGGCAGGGGAGAACAATTGCATTGTACTTATTGAGCAATAGTTAATTATTGCCCAAGACCCAGGAGGGAGGCAAGAATTTTCTCCAGTGTAAATTCCAGACTGTGTCCCATATTGCAGAACTGCAGCAGGAAATTCCTAATAAAGTAGGAAACGTCACAATTCAAAAAGGGATGGAGAGAATAAGCTTTTCTCCACATGCAAAAATAATGGGGGGGGAGATATAAATCCTATCTATAAATTTCCTTCAATGTCCTGAGAAATGTAATTGTGTTCTTCTTTTAGATTAAAATGGATGTTAGGAATTCCCAAAGAAATGAGGCTAATATATTAGTCTCTCTTGTAAATAATCTTTGTTCGAATCTAGATGGAGGAAATGTGCACTTCTTACTAGATACTATGGTATCCTTATGGCCTTTCTGGAAGGAATGGGTGTTGGAGCACTCTCTTGGGGATATTCTGCTGCTATATAAGTAGGTACCTCTTGCCAGTAGTCATGGGGAGCAGCATTCAAGCTCTTGGGAGACTACAGTGTGAAATTCCTCAGGACTCAGTGCTTTTCCTCATATTATTTAACATTTACATGCTATCATTTAACATTTACAGGAAACCACTGGGAATGATATCATAATATGTCAATGGTATATATCTTAGGCTTCCTAAAAGTGCTGGAGAAGTTCTGAACCAATGAAGAGTATAGCCTTATACAGCACAACATCAAAATATATATGAGGCAATGTATAATCATATCATTAATTGCAAATGCCCCAGAGAAGTTTTCAGAGTCCTAAATGATGCCAGTATAGGCTGAACGCACACAGAGTTTTATATATGGAAGGGACCACCACATTTTTCACCTCCCAATGGTGTGGGCATCCCAACCTCACCACTTGGGATAAGTGTCTTGGACAGATGGGTTCCTGTTGGAGAAAGCAGTCCTTAAAACACCTCTGTATGAAGCCATGTCACACTCTGAAGGTTAAAACCAACCCACTGAATGGCACTTGGAAGTCAATAGGCAACCTTTTGCCTTCAGCAAATTTATTAATTGGTTACTTCTTCACTGCTAGTTCAGAAGGAATGTTTCATTCTATCATGTTCATGTGTTTTGTTTATTTATACTATGAAGAACACAGCTTATTAGATTTCGTTTTTGAGTGTACTATCTCACAAGAAGGCAATATCATCACATTTTATACTTTTTGAAAAATATAAAATACCAATCTTTTCAGATGGAAGAATAATTTGTATTATGGAGAAATGGAAATATTTATAAACTCACATTCATTCTAAATAATTATTTCAGTTCATTACCAATGACAATAAATACAACATTAATTTTTAAAATTACATTAAAAAGACATTAAATAATATATTAGACCAAGTTAAGAAATGAATGAATTTGTATGCAGCATGACCAACTAATTTACACCTATAAATAGTGTTTTTGTTTTATTATTGGATTTGTTACAGCTGCCCCATTCCAAAAGACTCTGGGTAGCTTTGAGGTCTACTGTACCAGAAAAAAAGACAGTTTTAGACCAACATTATTGCAATTTTTATGTTTAATCGTTTCATAGTGCATCAGCCTTCACTTTGTCTGGGTGCCTGATCACTGAGTAACAACAGAGAAGCCTATAATGAAGCAAACAGTTTTCCCAAAACAATGTTTATGTGCCAGATATTACTGCAAGCACAATGAAGGCCTTGTTAAGAACTAGTAGTTGGGAGGTAGTACTTACTGTTTCCTAAGCTCATTACTACATACTGTATAATTCCACACAGAGATCTTCTAGGTCTACCATTCAAAAAATACATTATTTTCCCCTTGTTAAAAGAAAGGAAAAACACCCCCCTTCTCAAAATGGAGGAAAGGAATGGATATATTATAAATGGTAACAAAATTTGGATATGACCATGGTTGAACCTCCCCAAAATCCAAAACTCTTTCAATATAAGCGAGATCCCATTATATATTCACAATGAATAGGCATGCCAGATTTGAGCAAAATATCAGCTAAGGTTAAATTTATTCCTAGTTTTAGAAAAGACATTTGAAATGAAAAAAGAATCAGTATCCATCTACACTAAAGTGGACCATAGTTTACATATGATGAGAATACGTATTATATAATGTTCCTGCATAAAGAATATTTCTACATATAGAAGAATTGGCTATAACTTTTCTCCCTCGCATTAAGTTTGATATGCACAGAGCATTTTTTAGAGGAGCATTCAATTGCAAGATTCTTCCTGCCTTCTGAAGTGATACAATCCAGATATCAGTTAATAACTCTTTGTGACAACTAGGAATTAAGATGTTACTAAAGATTTAGTGCACATTTTTTAGCCACATTACACGGCCCTACACATGTAAAATGAACACACACTGATGTCTCCACATAAGGGAAATAGTGATTTGCCCAGGATTTCCCAGAAAAAGATTTACATTGAGATGTCCATCATTATGGCTGCTGGATGCAAAGGAGGTGGGTTGGCATAATCTGTAATCTCCTTGTATGTTCTTTCAGGGAGAGATTCAGAAGGATTCCTTAACTATGAATCTTTATCAAGAAGTAGCATGTTAGCAATTGTTTAAGATAGCAAACACTATATGGGCTGTTAAGACAGAACATTGCATACAAATAAAACCTATTTAATTTGCACTTTTCTCCACTTTTTGCCACAACTAATTATACTTCTGTTGTAAGAAGAACAGCAGCAGTCAACAGAACTAGAGATGCCAGTGACAAAGAGTGTTAGGGAACTGCAAATTATGTAGGCTTTCTTTGTAACTTTCCCATCTGGTATGGCAGAACCAAAATTTGCAGAACAGGAAAAAAAATCAAGGAGAAAACCCTAATGGGACAGCCTTCAACATTCACATCCATTTGGGGGGGCAACAAGTTCCTGCAGCCCCAGCAACAGATGACTCAATGGCTGAGCCTGCTCAGTTGCCCACAAGTACTGTAATGCTGCTTGTTTATGGAGCAAATTAAGTGCCTAAAAATTCCACACTGCAATCTACAAAGGTCTCATATTTTAAAACAGAAGTTTCCTCTCTCTGTTTGTTCCCTTACCAGAAAGCAAACAACACAAGAGAATTGACAACTGTGTAATTAGCTTGGACTCAAGTTTAACATCACCTTCTATATAACATGGGTATGTTCAGCTGTTGATAAATATCATCTTGGTCACAGTACCATTCAGGTTTTTCTTCCTTCCTGCTAAAAAGCCACTGTTATAATCCTAAATATACACTGTAGCATGAATTGAAAATGTGTCAAAATATGTGTTGTGGTTAAGTTTACCATTTTCATTTCTTATGTATTCCCTGACTTGAATGATTGCTCTTCCTGTAGAGTCTTTGTCCTTGGTTCCTTAGACAGACATACTATACAATTCAGCAAGTGAGCAATCTGGCATACAGCTTCCTATGCCATCAACTTGTTGCTACATCTAATAGAGCATCTTCCAATGCTCCTGATGCCCTTCCATGTGCAAACACCATGGCTTGATGGCTGATATCTGGCATACTGGGTATAGCAGCAGCAACCTTGCTTGGGCAAAGAGGCAGGTAGATGAGCAGATGAAACTGAACCTCTTACCTATTTTACTTTATTTGGCCAGTTGTGAGGTTTGGTATGCAACTAGCACACTTCCTGCATTGCACTTGATCCTGACATCATAATTTCATCTTAGTGCAGGCTGGGAAGTACTTGATAAATTGCAAACCAATGCAGCTTGAAACTCCATTGTGGCTGGAACTGAAGAGCAGACATGTGTCATGTTTGGCCAGAGCTGGAATAAGATGCCTTCTCTGGATGAAGGATTGCACAGAGTAGGGCTGTCTTGTCACAGGCAATACTTAAGTCATTGGCAAGTCATACTGTGCCAGCCTCCAATGCTGGCTCTGCTTTGGGCATATAAACCAGAAGTCAGAAGTCAAGGAAATTAGTGTCTGAAGAGGTCTTCAGTTATATTGTTTTGTTGAAAACCAATTTAGAACAGTCACTTTAACATCTGTATTACCATCTGATTATTATGACACAAATAACAATTCTTACAATGTTGCTTTAATAGTCATTAAAGTAGCTCTTATTACTTGGTTTAGTAATAAGTGTTCTCAAATTTTCAGTAGTTTAGGTGGTCAGCAAAAGCTAGGTGCATGAACTCTGTCAGAAAAGTTGACATTTCCCAAACTGAATAAGTTCTGGGCAAGAATTGCCTCAAGAATTATGAATTCACTGAGTCTGCATAGCAATTTAATTACTTTTTAATCAGAGGTCTTTCTTTATAATATGGAAGGAGGGAGCAGCAGACATAAAATTTCAGCTATACCACTTGGAACTCTGTAACAACATTGCGCCTAGAAACTCAACAGACCAAAAACAATAAAAATTGCTACTTCCATTAAAAGACCTTAAAGAGACCCTTTAAGCCCTTTTCATTTTATTTAGGGGGCTTCCTGATTAATGCTTGTTTTCTCTTCTAACCTATATTGAAGTTTAAGAAAACATTTCTTGAACATGTCGTCTAAATGACATATGAAGTACATTGAAATACTTGTAAAAGGAGACTTCATTTCTAAAGAAAGAAAAACAAAAGAGAAATGCAGATGTATGCACTTGTGGTCAATCAAAACAAAAATTAGTTTCCTTGATACAGTGTTTGAATAAGTAGAGGGGGGAGCATCGCTAGAGATACTAAGTATATGACTCTCTTTTGTAATGCCTTCCTTGATTGCTGTTTAAAAAAGTGAGAGATGACATAGAAAGCAGTCATCTTGGATTCTGTCATCCATCCTTCCTTCAAGTGATTTGTAAGAGGAAAAGAGGAAAACAATCCCCATAACAACCTGAATATATGCTTTTCTTTAAGCAGTATTTGCAATGTTCTCAGGTCTTCAAAAGCATCTGACGATGAGATGATTTGTATTTTTATTTTTCTATCACTGCTTTGAAGTATCATCATAAACTTCATTCTCAAGCCCACTTCTTAAGAGCAAGTCCAACTGAGATTGCATAAACTCACATGAAATTGAAGCAATTATTGATGGATAATCCTGACAACAACCATACAAACTGTAACACCAAATTGCTTAGTTTATATATAAATGTATTGATTAGCTTCACAAGACACAAAATAAAGAGAATAAGTATTTTTATTATTATCACATTAAACCCCTAACATTTCCTAAGTACTTTACAGAGACTGCAGTCTCTGAAGTAGCAATCAGAACAACTCAGTGCATTTTAAAAAGGGGAATGGGAAGAAAGTGGAAAACAAAAGATATTTTCTTTATGTCCCCTTGAACATTTATGTCTGGCAGAAACATAAGTTCTCCTAAATGGTGATGAATATGAAAGATATATCATCAGCATCAGCCAAATGTATAGATCCTCCATCACCTTGTGTCACTATGCCTGCCCTTACAGAAATAGGAACTATGAAAACAGTACAGATAAGATTACTCCCAAGAACATCAAAAGAATGACCACAGACTTAAAAAGATAGGAAAGCACAGATCTATTGTATATCTGTGCTTTTTATTTACTGAGTAGGAAAAAGTTCTACCTTTATGGCTTGACTGGTGAAGGGTTTAATTGGGATGAGGCAGTGGAAAAGGGGGGAAAGATACATTGGTAATGCAAACAGACTACAAATAGCTTATCAGTTTACAAATATAATGTATTAAAAACATGTGAGTTTTTGAGATAGCCTGAAATTTTTTGATGTATCTGAATTCACCAATTTCTCACTCAGTGATGTTGTTGAAGTGTCCTTTTTCCAAAATGGTCACTTTGAGATCTGAAATAGAGTGATCCAGGAAGTTGAAATGCTTTTATCTAGGTAGGGTGCTCATTTGCAGCCCTCTGGATTGAGGTGCTTGGTCCAGATGGAAAAGCAATACTCAACCATCTGCAGCAGGACCAAGATAGGTTTTTTGGCAATATTTTCCTTTTTTCTTGGAACAGCTATTCTTACATGCTTCTCTCCATCCCCTTGCTGATTCAGCCAACTGCATTCTCATCTTGCTAAGTGACTCTTGCCACCAACAGTATTCCATCATCCAGACTATATTCATATTAATAGAAATATGTTTTCCATTCTCTTGCCTTGCATGTTAGAGGGATCACTTCCACAATCCCGCCAAGATAACTTCTTGGAAACCTTCTGCAAGGGCCTCTGTAGTTAAATAGAAATCTGTTGATGAATTCACCTGGAAACACACTTTAATCCTATTCAGTAAGAAGTTCGTAACATTTTGGCCTTTCTCATGCATTTGATCCACATCTTCTCCTAAAAAGTACCTCTTCTAGCTGTGACTTCAGCTCATTTAGTGGAGACCTGGATGATTTATGAAGAGATCTTTACATATATATTTTTCATAGAGACAAAGTAATGTCTTCCCCAAATAATTCTTTACTTTCAAAGTCGGTCTCAACTTTCCATTCAACTCAAAATAATATCTAATTTATTTCCATAAAATTTCAAAATCACTTGATGTGTCATTTAATTGTTTGGATGTTTTTCATGAAAGTACTGTTCACCAAGATCAACATTTATTCCTGGCTTTAAAGCATGGGTGTCCAACCTTTTGATTTGCTTGGGCTGCATTGAGTGAAGAGGAATTGCCTTGGGCTGCGCATAAAATATACAATATAGTTAATGTATATAAATATCACTAAAAATCACATAGTAATGTTAAAAGTTTACAATCTTGTTGGGCAGCATTACTAGCTGCCAGGACGGCATGCAGCCTGCAGATGTGGGTTGGATATTCCTGATCTAAAGATTCTGGTATTTTTCTCTACTATTACTTCAGTGGATGTTGGTAATCATAAAGAACACAAGCATTTAGGATATACCCTGCTGGATTTGACCTCTGGTCCATCTAGCCCAGCAGTCTGCAAACAACTGCACAAGGAAGCCCACAAGAAAGCCGAGCAGATGGCCTTCAGAGATTACCTTAATTCTGTAACATTTTAATGCACAATACTCTACATGGAGCTGCCCTTGAAGACCACCTGGAAGCTCTGCTCCAGAATGCAATGGTATGCATAGTGACGGATGCCCCTAGGTATACCTTTTTTGTGCAAGCATCCTAAGCAGATGACTGACGTGTCAGGTTTCTGGTTTTTGATTTATGTTTTTAAAGTTTTATAGCTTTGTAGTTTCATTTATTCCTGCTGTGATCCAACCAGAGCTATGGTCTAAGATGGGCAGCCATAGAAATCTTTGAAATAATACATACAACATTCATACATGTTGGCTGGAATGTTGGTGTGTCAAATTTGAGATCCAAGAGCTACTGTGTAACGGGGTGAGCTCCAACTATCTGCCCAGTTCCTGCCAACCCAGCAGTTTGAAAGCATGTAAAAATACAAGTAGATAAATAGGTACCACCTTCAGTGGGAAGGTAACAGCATCTGTGTGCCTCGGCACATAGTCATGCCAGCCACTTCACCACAGAAGCATCTTTAGACAATGCTAGATCTTTGGCTAGGAAACAGAAATAAGCACCGTCTCCTAGAGCCAGCCACAAGTGGCAGAGGAAACCTTTACTTTTGATAGATAGATAGATAGACAGACAGACGGACGGACGGACGGATGGAAGGATGGATGAATGGATGGATGGGTACCTTAAAAATAGATTTTTTAAAAAAAGCTTTAAAATGCAATTTCTCTTCAAGCAATGGTAATAGAATGATGTTATTTATTACATGATACTAAATCACAATTTGCTCATGATATTCACTAGAATGGAAAACAATAGAACTTTGGAGAAAAGATTGACAGAAGTATATCTAATAAAAGCATACTGCACAAGGAAACACAAATGCTTTATTATGATACAACCACATCTTTAAAATATCTAATAGCTTTAAAATAATATAAAATAACACCAGTTTTATAAAACACATAATTAATCTGTGAACTTACAACTTTAGCAGAGTGCAGGATGGATTAGAACTGCTCTGTGAACATTAAGAACACTTATGTCTTTATTCCAAAAGATACATTATTTAGAAGGAACATAAATCCCCAGATGACATGGTCTAGTAAACCGATCATAAAACAGCAAGATTGGGATAGACAAAGTATTCCAAGAGCAATCACCCTTGGATCTGTCTCTGACTCAGATGGTATTAGCCGCTAGAGACAGCAGATATGAGACTGAACTAGTTGGATTTGGTTTAACAAATCCTTTTGAATATCAGATTGAGGATTATATATACAAAAACATCTCTGAAACTGAGTTCTCTTAGGTATCTTCTAATGTTACAAACTAGTTTTCTATTGGTAAACAAGTTTTCATATTTTTAAAATGTTTATTATTCTTATTTAATTGTCTACCATCTACCCATCTAAGTGTGACTGTAATATACTACGAGTTTGATTTCTGTCAAGTCTTTGTAATTCACAGCATAGACCAGACCATTTCAGAGGTTTAATGCTACATGGAATAATCAGGACATGGAAAAAGCACATTTTACCAAGATTTAAACTATTTTAAAGTTGGCAGACCTGGTTGAAACTAAAATGCTAAATTTCTCAAATATGTAATACTAGTAACATTTAATACAAGACCATAGCTAATAAAACCATAACTTTTATTTACTCTTTTGTCCATACTGCCAAGACAAATCTTTATGTTGGTAAGATGTTCAGTTTGTAATTCATGGTGCCCATTTGAAAATTGTTTATGTCTCTTTCCTGGATGTAAAGCTTCCCAGAGGCTTTGCTGGTATCACTGAATATATTTCACAGATGCTCATGGACAGCAAGCTGCTTAAATTACTCTTCTAATCTTAGTAGCTACATAAAAGCCGAAGGAATTATAACTGATTTAAAGCTGGAACTAGTAAAGGATTCATCTAATGCTAGATCTGTATTATATTCTGATGTATTGAGTTTATTTGGTTCTCAGTAACTGTTACTCTTGATCTTTGGTTGCTTCAAAAACCTTTCTTTTTTAAGATAATATGAATAAAAAAATTAGAAATGTATAATCAACAATTCCAAGGAAGTTGATTGCATTTTCTTGAACATGTGAAGGAACACAAAATAAGCTAAAGAAAGTCCAGTTTTATTCACAGTCCAAAAAAACTGAAGTACAGATTCTTCAGTTCTTTGAAAAACTATACTAATATCTGTTTGTCAATGTTCAAATAATTGTTCCTCTCATGTAAGGGATTCTCATAAAACACAGTTTTGGTTTCTTTCTATATTCTGTGTAACACATACAAATCAAAATTGTAAGAAAAAATTTAGAGAAACTAGATCAGATCCACAAAACCAACCCAAGACAATAAGCACTGAAAGCACTAAAGAAAGTCAAACAATTATTAGATTTACTGCAAATAGAAAAACTCAAAAAGAAGATAAAATATGTTGAAATAAAATCATGCATGAGTATGCAAATAAACCAGATTTTTTTTTTATTTTCTTAAATTATTACATAGGAAAAAAAAAAGCAGCAGGACAATAACAGCAATAGACAAAGTGTTATATCCAGGATTGGAAATAGTAGAATTTTTTAAGGAATTATATTGTAAATTTCAAATTGACAGGGAAAATATGAAAACAACTTCAGTGAATTCTTTTAATTTTTGAATCTTTAATGCATGAAAACATATATTAAAAATTCAGAAATTAAATAATTCACTAAAGAATACAAATACTAAACAAACCTAAACCAATGTAAGAGACTTAAATAATTGTTACAAATGTTTGCATCCTTTTTTGATAAACAGTAGTTGACTGGAGCAATACAGAGACTGAGTAAATAAAGTATACCAAATGAACTTTTAGACACATGTTTCTTTACACAGATGTTATACTAAAAAGCATTTGCAGACATTAGTTATTGCAATTTGAAGAAACTTACCAAGGCATGGATTATTGACAATAATGTCATTATTTGCAACAGAACTGCTGGGAATTTGTACTGGTGCATTATACTAAAAGGAAAATGACTTTTTGCTCACGGGTCTATCATATCATATCGTGCTTCACAATTCTATGAGAGCATCATCCAAGAAATTCTTTTTAAATTGGTGTTTTGCAGCAGAGAACTGGGAATCTCCAATTTTTAAACATAGAATTCTAAGCATGTAATCTTTTAAACTATTGATCCTAAAGTTTGCTGGCTCAAAACCTGGGTTCAAAACTTTACTTTCTTTCTCGAAATATTATTGTATTATAATAGTGTGCTGTATTACTGTAATACAATTATTGTATTGAATTATAATAATAATTAAAGGGGGCGCAGTGGCCAAGTGGTTAAGTTGTTCGGCTTGTCGGCTGGAAGGCTGGCAGCTCGGCAGTTTGAGACCCAAGCGCTGCCGCGTAACAGGGTGAGCTCTCATTACTTGCCCCAGCTCCTGCCAACCTAGCAGTTCAAAAGCAGATAAAAATGCTAGGAGATAAATAGGCACCACCTTCGGGGGGAAGGTAACAGTGTTCCTGCACCTTGGCCACATGACCACAGAAGCATCATTGGACAAACACTGGCTCCCTTAGCTGTGAATCGGCCACGACAGGCAGGGGAAACCTTTATCTTTTACCTATTATAATAATTATGTATTATTTGTATAGGATTTGATGAAAATAATAGTTACCATTAACTAAATTTGGTCATACATTATTACTAAGTTAGAAGAAAAATGTAAGCAAGCCTTCATTATATAAATTGCCTACCTGAATTAGCTTTTTCAGCTTTTCGTTTTTAAAAGAAGAATTAATAGTTGCAGAGGTAGCAGAGATTTCCTTAGTCTATCTATATCCTAGCAAACTTTTTTTGTGAATCTCACCATGTACACATAACATAAAAACTACATATTCATCATTTCAGTGGCATGTACTATCATTTCTAGGGAACACCATAATACTACTACAGCTGGCATCTAACAAAGGAACCCTTCTGTTAATAGGGTGTTTTTTTTGGAAACAGAAAAGGGGTACATCCTTTTACCATCTCCACATTCCTTCTAAAACTGTTTCAGACGGCTGGGGAACCTTTCAGTGCACAACTGAATGGGGAGGTTGCAGTACAGAGAGAGGCAAATTCCATTGCCTGAGCATATATCCTCTCCCACAGTATTGGATTTTGCCCCAGAAGTTTTCTATCAAGATATTTGGCCAAGAGTAAAACACTTTTTAATGTAAGAGAAAGGAGAATAAAATAGCTCCATTAAACTTTTTTCATGCTGTCTTCTTAAGAGGATCTGGGACAGTTTTTGTTTGATATATGTTGAAGACAGTTATATCCAGAGCTCCCATAGTATATTTCCAGGCAGAGAGCAAATTTATATCAGGAGCATGGCATCTAGAGGTTAAGAAAAGGTGGTGGGTGGGTAGATTACACAGAGTATAAATGAGTATCACTGCCTCTGGACTGAACAGAAATGAGCTGCTGACATTTTTTGCATTTCATTTGTGCAAAATGTCCTTTAAATTGCTGGCTGCGAATCTTGCAGGCTGCCTCCATGTGCTTTTCAAGAAGAGGAAATGTTAAAATAATCCACATAGTTGTTCTGTTTTATTTATACAGAGGAACTGTGAATATTGTATGAATAATGAATGGCAACATTTAAAAAATTGCAACATCATAATAAATTATTTAAGTTCATCGACAGTTTTACAGTATTAATAGCAAATGTTTATACTGTTTTTACATACCCACTTGCGTGTGCGCATAACTATACTTCCCCAAATAAAGGTGCAATATCCTGTGTTTTCTGCAGAAAAGATTACCTATTTTATATTATAAATAAAAAAAAATATATTTATATAATATTTTATATTATAATATAAACATTTATATTATATATTATATTATATTTTATATTACAGGGAGAAGAAGTGATATCTATCTAATATCTACTTCTAATATCTATCTTTAACCCAAAGAGACTGGACTGTATTAAGCACATAAGAATTCCTCAGAATCAAAGAAAAGTCATATGGTGTTTACAAATGTAATACATTGCTTTATTGTTACACATTCTAGAAGTGAAATTTGTTTTGATAAGTAGATCATACAACATGTAGGTAAAATAAATGGGCAAAAAATAATTCTAGATAAAATTAAAAAGTGTTATTTTTGCTTCTCTGTTAGCCTGTTAGAGCAGAAAAAAAGCTAACTTTGAGATAACTGGGAGTTACTTTGGAAAAATGGGAAGATTTTCTAATTTGGCATTCAAAGTTAAGTGGACAATCATAGAATAAAATAGTGGTAGTTAACACAGCAGATTCAGTAAAGTGCTGAACTTATCTTGATCCCTCCATGAAAAGGGTGTCCTATGCTGACTGATCTTCAGTATAGGCTGTAGGAGTGAAACATGCCCACAAGATAATCACGTCCTTACAGAAATTGAAAACGTATGTGAAAGTCCTGGTGGTCCTGAAAAGACAAAGCAAAAAATACCTTCAAACTATTTCTTGATTCAGTGCCATTATTCATTTCTTTCATTTGAAAAATCAAGATTTAGAAGGACAAAGATTAATGTGTTTTTATAAAAGTACATTTTATGAATAGTGAAATACAGCATATTTCTACCTGATAAATGCAGAGACTTGCAAACTTTGAACCTAACTTGGTCTTTATTTCACTTGACCCTGTTTAAATGATTTATTTTTGGTTAAGGGCTGGAGTTTGCAAGATATAAAAAAAAATGTGTAGATGTTTAATTCTACTAAATAACATTAAACCAGACCAGCTGATATTAGAAATGTTACAAAAAGTTTATTGTTTTTATTATCATTTTAGAGACAATATTTGATTTGTGATTCATGATTTGTTTTTAAAAAAATAATAAATATGGCACATAAGAACCCTGTTATAAAATCTGTGTTAAGAATGTACACAAATTTTAGTTGGAAATATTTAAGGCTTAAAGTATTTCAGCCTTAAATAGATATACTGCACCAAAAACATTTTTGTAACAAAAAGACCAAATAGTATTTTAGCAATTAACCATGCTGTTGGGCAATTCTACTTTTTACTATAATAATTTGTTTCTGTAAGCACAGCTTTAAAAAAAGATATATTGGATAGACTATGTTTCTCAGAAAAAGAAGAAGCTTGCTATAGTACATCCAATTAATATTGTTTGTAATCTTTTTTTAAAAAAATCATTTGAAAATTTTGTATTACCTTTCATGCACATTTCCCCTAATAGTTATGATAGGTTTTGCCTAAGATAATACTTTTATAAGAATGTAATGCTTTCTTCTCCATCTCCACCCAAATTCACCCAAGAACATTTTCCTAAACATTTTTGGAGTGAGGAAGGGAAAGAAGTGAAAACCATTTCCCCTGGAGAAGTATTCTACTGCAGAAGGTGCCACTGGACACTATCCAAGGTTTTATTCATTCCAGTTTCCAAAGTGGAAACTTTGCTGAAAAGTAATATATAACTGTTTATACACAAATTGTTGAAATCAATAATGCATTTCCTTCTATGCAAGCCAGTATACTAAAGATAATCGATACCCTGTGCACAAGTTTAATATCCAGTACGTATCATTACTGATCAGGGCAAAAATAATAATTTAGATGCTATATTTTGATTTATATGACAATATGGTCATAGGTATTTGCAGAGTTTTATGATTACTGATTTAATTTCTGTATCACTCTTCCTTCCAGAGTTGCCCAATTTACAAGAGAGCAATAAAACACAATCTTAATGCTATCATAATAAAACCAACATTGCCTAAAATATTAAATATAAAAATTAAAACAACGTTCATTTTTTTAAAAAGTGCAAATAGTAGGCTGGTCAAAATGACAGATAGATCTTGGAACAGCAGTTATTCTATCTAATTTCCTGGATATTCAGAAAAGTATTTTCAATTGCTTTTTGGAAAAAAAATAGAGCAAGAGATGGACAGTGAAATGTTCCAAGAGTAAGCATTTCATAATATTCTACAATTCAGTTTACAAATAGTACAACAATATTGATACTTTAGTATAATTCATGCAGCCTGAAAGTCCTTACTTCAATGCCTGGATAATTGTTGGATGACAGAACGTCAGGTGGGAATGATTCCTGTCTTTTAGCTCCAGCTACCATACTTCTCCATGATACAATAAACTAGGCGTGAAGGATAGGAAAACAATCGCTATTTTCATAGGCATTCCATCACACTAACCAGATGCTCCACCCCAGTCACCTCTGGGTAGCTGGAACATTGTAGTAATACTGTAAGTATACTACCCACTATGCTGCTTAAATGTCTTGTGGAGACAGCCAGGTTGATCTTGAGTGTGGCCTTGGATTACCTAGGCATCATGTCCTGCAGGATTTCAAGGTCGATGCTGAGGATGCCTACTCAGGAACTGTCAATCTGACAAGCATGGGCCTCTGTCATTTGGGATATGACTCCAGATATGAGCAGGGCATAGGCTAGATTTTTTTTATTTACAGTATTTATTTATTATGTCACTCAATTATCAAAGCCTATGAGCAGCTTACATTAAGCAACAAGATCAATGCTACTGAACACAACAATAGATTTTATCTGTAACTGCAATAGAGGTAGATTAACCTTCAGGGAGCAGATAGATATCTGGATATCTGGAGATAAGCTATTCCAGAGAAGGAGGAGCATGGCTGAGAAGGGCTTGTTTGGTTCATTAATGACGGGGCCCCTGATAAGCTTTCTTTCCCAGCTTTTTTTGGCAGAGAGACTCAGCCCACAGCAAAAAAGGTATCCAGGCTATGAACTATGTTGGGTTTTAAAAGTGAAGTGCATCTACAAACTGACTCATCAATGCAGTTCCTGATGTAGTATGCTATTTGGACAAATTTTGGTAACGCTGCACTAGCTTAAGCTTCCTTCAAGGATAGTGCCATGTAGATTAGTTATCATAGTCCAGCTATGAAAAGACAAGGACATGAGTAACTGTGCACAATTGTACAGGAATAATTGCAATTATGACACAATACATAATTCAGAAAGTTTGTATTCTGATTGCACAGTATCAGAGATCTGAAGAGGAATTTTGTGTGACTCTTATTAACATGGACAAACTGCTTTCAGCTTTACATTGGTGGACTGTACAAATCTCTGATTAAAATGGTTTAACCCAGGTCTCGTGGATCCAGATTTTTTTTAAATGCGTTTGGAGAGGTTCTGATCTGATCTTATCATCTGATGACAATATTTCTGAAACCTTTTGTGGAACACAGAAACAGCCCAGCTAGTTTACACCATTGTTCCAAAGCACTTTCTTCTTTCCTGCAGTGTTAAATCAAGTCCTGGTCATTGTGCAGAAAGGTAGCCACCTGAAAAACACAAAAGGAGGAGCACTTGCATCTGGGCATGCAATGAGACTCTTCTGAAATCCTTCTCTGCACCATAGAGGCAGCCACAACTGTTCCTTCTTCCCTATTGTATCCATATAGAAGAGACAAACTTCTTTTTGTATCCCTTGACCAAGATGTTATTTACCAATAACAAGAAGGGTTTGTGTGCTTTGAAGAAGATGAGAGCTCTGCCAGAGGTTCAACCATACTGGAAAGGTCTCATCAGAGGAGCCAGACGAAGAGTGTCTCCCACCTATAAAAATATGAGAAGTAAATTACAGAAATCCATAC
>JANHZU010009295.1:265353-277007 GCA_032468055.1 Acrochordus granulatus | reverse complement strand
ATGTATGTATATCTTCCTTCAGTCCCTCCACGAGTGACCGAGGCCGCTCCACCCAACCCGCCGGCGAAACTCCCGAAGTAATTGGGAGCACCGCGCAGCCCGGCCGAAGGTAGAAGCGCGCTGAGGCACGCTGATTGGAGGAGAACAGCTATGTCCCGGATACGGAAATGACGTCCTAGAAGGCCGCGGCCTTTTCCGCTCGGAGAGTGCGGTCGGTGCGAGGAGCGGAGCCGTCGTGGCCATGAGCGTCCCGGCTTTTATCGATATCACGGAGGAAGACCAGGTGGGGTTGCTTTCTGTTCCGGGGCTTCGGCGCCTTACTGCTTCGTATCCCCGCCCTCGTTCCCCAGTCCTTAGCAGTGGACGGCACCTCCGGCTCGTGACAAGCCAAGCAGGGATATTTTGCTCATACAGTAGTAATTTGCAGCAGGACAGGCCTGGCTGCCGACCCATCCTGCTGGAAAAGAAGCCCCTAGGTTCCCTTTCCCCCGGGCCTCCTTCCCCTTCCCTTTTTCCTAATGCACCTCAAAGGTGCGCTACGAGTTTGGCAAAGTCGCTCTGTTATATATCGTTTCGCGTGTCTGAAATAACGTGCTACCGTTTTCAAAAGCTAAAAATCGGTACTGGGATTAGCTTTAAACAGCTCAGTTATGTGAATGGAAGAGCGCTGAGTAGGAATTGATAACTGAACGTTTTGATGGACTGTTAACTGCTTATGATATGAAATTTGCGTTCCGGCTACACAGCTTTATGTATCGTAGCAAATGTTATTGTACATTAACCAAGTAATGATGAAAATTGTTAAGTTTCATAGAGCTGCTGAGCATGGGCAGTTTTCACAGGCAATGTTTTTCTTTAAAAGGCTGCCGAACTTAGAGCTTATCTAAAATCCAAGGGAGCAGAGATCTCTGAAGAGAATTCAGAAGGTGGACTTCACATTGATTTAGCTCAGATTATTGAAGCATGTGATGTGTGCCTAAAAGAAGATGACAAAGGTCTGTATAATCTAAGTGCTTTGATAAAAGTTTGAAAAGTGAAAGAAATAGAAATTATGTAAAAACCAAGAATATTACAAATTATTTGTATTCTTTCCAATTTGGTTTTTCACCTAGACTGAAGATGCAAATGAATTTAACTCACTCTGGATAATGTCCAGTAGGATTGAACAGAGGTTGTACCACATTGATATATTTTCCCATATCATGAGTAACCAAGGGTCACCCTTGACTTGGTGAGAGGAGGGCCATGGAGGCTAAGAGCTGCATTACATTGGCAGGCAAGATTAGGTTTGGGAGGACTTTCTGGACTATCTGAGAATTTAGGTTTGGGAAGCGTATTGCTATAATTCTGGCTCTTTCTGGAAGAACAATTTTTGAATAATGGTGCTGATGTCAGGCATGAAAGACCAGGTCTGCTCTTAAAGGTTCCAATTCACTGATTTATTTCTGAAGCCGATACACAAGAATCTTCTCAACCAACATTCCGCACCTTGTTGGCACTAGTTAAGCTTCAACGGCAATCAGGAGGGAGTGTTTGTGATTATGTAGCAGCTCTAGGCTTATTACTCTTATCATTCCTTCCCTCTGTCATTTTCTCTCTTACAGCTGACAAGGTTTGGTCCGGTGCTCTAATCAAGATCAGAAATTATCAGTTCATAAACAAATGTAACTAGCCTACACTGGTTAAGGCACTTAAATATTTTTTTAATGTTATGACAAATTTAAATAGGCTATTTAAATTTGTCATAACAAATCCAATTAAAGTTTTGTGTTCCATGCAAAGAACTAGTATGTGATGGAATATAGTAAAGAGCCCCCATCTCCTGAGCCACCCCTTGCGCAGTTTCCTGCCCCATTGGACCCCTCATCCTTGGAACCCCTCTTTCCGCATTATGCCTCATTCTCTTTACCTTTTCGGAAGATCACCTTTCCCAAGGAAAAGCAGGCATTCCTATACAGAAGCCATGTCATACATCCCCAAAATGGCATCCAGTTCCAGGTTGGCATGAAGCAGCTTCTGTATAGGAAAGCCATGCAGTGGATCAGCTGCTGCTTTTTCCAAAAGTTTCTTGTTTCTTTAAATTAATCATTCAGTTTTTCTTTAGCAAGAAGCTTTTTTTTTGTTTGCACTACTAAAATCATTCTTTAAATGCTTGTGTTATGGAAAGGTTATACAAATTATTGATTTGTGTTCAGAGCTTTTTCAGTTAAGCTACTATACATTTTTGTGCATATTTGAGTTTGTTATAATTTTAAACTCTTAAAGTGGTTTATCACTGTTAGTGCAACAGGTTAAAAAACTGTTCATTTTGTAAATAATGACTGATATAATTCATTATTATTTCCTTTTGTAATGTAAACTTTTATTTTTCTATATAGATGTTGAAAGCGTGATGAACAGTGTGGTATCTTTGCTTCTTATTCTGGAACCTGACAAACAAGAGGCTTTGATTGAAAGTCTATGTGAGAAACTAGTCAAATTTCGGGAAGGTGAACGGCCATCACTCAGGCTTCAGCTGTAAGTAACTTGCTTCATAGAATATAATGTTTTATATACAGAAAAATTATGTTTGATGAATGAAATCTGGAAATCTTATAAGACTCTACAAATCTTTTTCATATTTATATCTATATTAGTGGCAAAGTAGGAATAACTATAAGGCTCAGGAAAAATTGAGAATATCACAGAATTCAATGTAATAGGATAAAATGCTTGCTTTTAGTACACAAATTTGGTGAAAATGGATTGTTTGCTATTGTTTAGGTTGAGTAATCTCTTCCATGGGATGGATAAAAATACCCCTGCAAGGTATACAGTCTACTGCAGCCTTCTTAAAGTAGCTTCTACATGTGGTGCTATACAGTACATTCCAACTGAACTGGAACAGGTAAGCAATTAGACTTTGGAAGTGGGAGTACATTAACTAATAGAAAATTAACAGTTAAGTTCCTAAAATTCTTAAAAGAGCATTAACTTATATCCAAAAATCATTCTTCTCAGCCACAGCTTCATATACTGAGAACTGTTCAAGTAACAGATCTTCCTGAGGATGAGGCTAAATAAGATTTTTATTAACGATATTCCAGTGTTCCACTGAAGCTTTTAAAACATATTCCAGAGAATTAGTGGAGACTCTAAAACACTAACAGTTGGGGATTAGAATTTTTTACCATTGAGTCAGATGCCTTCCACATATAGAAGTAGATCTAATCCATTTCTTTGGTACTCTATTGGATAAAGAATTTTTTTAACTGGAGTTTGGTTTCCTGCCTTTCAAGTAAATTATGTGCTGTAATATTACTATTGAGAAAATTGTACAGCTAGTCCTTACTTAATTATCACTTGTTCAGCAACGGTTCAAAGTTATGATGCATTGAATGAGAGCTACTATGACAGATCCTCTTTGCTGTGGCTGTCATAGCGTTCCTGCTCTATGGCAGTTGGCTTGCAATTTTGACATTGCAGCATCCCATGGATATATGGTTGCCATTCGTGACTTTCACTGCCAATTTCCAACAAGCAAAGTCATTGGGGAAAGCTGCAGGAGATTGCAAATGTTGCTTGTCTGAAATGGGTGGCTATAAAAATTATATTTATAATCCCATGACCACAGAACATTGCAACCAATGCAGGATTCACCTAATGATGGAACTGGGTCTGATTGAATTGCCTTCGTAAGTTGGTGCAGTCATGCGACATCACACCTTATTACCATGTTGCTTCGTGACAGAGTTCCTGCTCACAATAATTGTCAGTAAGCAAGGATTAAGGATTACTTGTAGACACAGAAACCCAGCTAGTATGTGGTATTCCAAATTCACATTCTTGTACCTTATTTTAGAAACGTTTTAATTTCAAAAGCCAAACTATTGGATAATAGTGCTCAGCAGTCAAAATACAGTTTTTGTTTTAAATACTTTATATAGGTTCGAAAATGGATTTCAGATTGGAATCTTAACACAGAGAGAAAGCATACTCTTCTTAGACTGCTCTATGATGTATTAGTAGACTGCAAGAAAAGGTAAGAAAAGCTGCATGTATATCGATTTTTAAAATATTTGTTGGATCCACAGTGAGATGTAGAAAAGGCCTTTTAAACTTTTGGTACTGAAATTTGTCTTGTGATTAATTTAGTTTTTATTGAATTCATTGGGTCTGTAAATGTTTTATTCTATTTGGGACATCTTCAATTTTGGACAAAACTCTTCTGGAATGTGCTAAACCATACCCAGAATAGCATGGGTTGGAAGAATATTCAGCAGGACTCAGAGAGAGAATGGAATGCTTTTGATCATTGTTCTGGTAAAGGGGTTTTTGGCCTAGTCATAGGATTGACTCCAGCCTGCTTTAGCCTCTTCATTCAGAGAGATTGAGCCAAGTTGCATATTCAGGAAATGTGGTTATTAAAAACGGATGGCATTGAGGGACAGATAGCAGGATAGTTTAAAGTAATTTTATCACTAATGACAAATTTAAATATTAGATTGAAAGCTATTGAGCTTTCAGGATTAGAATCAATGGTAATTTCCACATTCTGTATGTTAGGGAAGAGGAAACATTCCTCATTTTAGCCTCTTTTAATCTTTATTTTCCTAGGGAAGTGGAAAGGAAAAAATCCTTTTCCTTTTACAAAAGAAAGCAGAGAAATCTTCTGATGGATTTGATTTTGGATTTCTCTTGTGCTTATATGATTGATATATGAAGTATTATTTTATTTCCATTCTTGAAGTTATATTAGAGTTATTTATCCTGAATTAATGAGATCACAATAATCATGTGTTTTTTATACCCAGTGATCATCCTTCTCTGTTGATGATCTTTTTGTGTTTACAGGATAGTAGTGCTAATGATTTTTCCTTTCTCATTGTGAGAGTAAATTACCAATAAATCCAGACACTTTAAGATTCATTCATGTTCTATTGCAGAAAACTAATGAGCATTTACTTCAAAGAACATTTGATAGAGGTGTATTTCATTATTAGTATAGAATCTGAAAATGGATTCTTGAGAATATATTTATAAATGTCTCTGTAGGGACATTAAAATATTAAAATATAAAACAGCAGGTCAGTATGGTAGAAGCAGACTTCCCCTCTAGAACAGTCTCTAGGGTCACATTGGAAATACATTTCCGTATCCAGGACATAGCTGTTCTCCTCCAATCATTCTGTTGAATGTTGCCCTTGTCGAGTTGGGAGGAAGGAAGGAATTATTAAATTTATATGCCACCCATCTCACCAATAAGACAAGTTCTGGGTGGCTTACAAATTATAAAGATAAATATAAAAACAGTTAAAATTATTAGTTACATAAAAACCAAAACTAAGGGAATGGGCGGCACAGAGGCAAGGGCTTTTTATTCTGTCAGCCACCTCCAGCAGAGAAGTGCCCATATCAGAGTTTCAAGCTAACCAGCAAAATCAGGATTTAAGGTCCTTCTGAAAGGCCAGTAGGGTGGGGCAATCTCACCTCTTGCAGTACAATGTTCCACATGGCTGAATCCACAGCAGAAAAGGCTCTTATCAATCCTGCCAACTGAAATTCCTTAACAGACAGGGTCCACAGCAAATTTCTTCTGCTGGAGTGACTGAGGCAGGCTAATTCCATTGGGGCAAGATGGCTCTTCAGACATACTGGACTCATTCCCTAAAGGGCTTTAAAGGTAATGACCAACAGCTTGAATTGGACCCAGAAGCAAACTGGCAACCAATGCAGCTTCCACAATAATAGTGGGAATATAAATATGTGTCACAGTGGGAGCTTCAGAACTGTCTGTGCCACTTCATTCTCACCAGTTGTAGCTCCTAAATACTCTTCAAGTAGAGTGCATTGCAGTAATCCATCCAAGATTTGATGAGGGCATGAGTGACTGCGGGGGGCTTAAAATCCAGATAAGGGTACAATTGGCACATGACATGAAGTTGCACAAAAACCCTTCTAGCTATGACTGCCATCTGCTCTTTGAGCAGGAGTCTAGGAGAAGTCTAAGATAGTGCAACAGGTCTGTCAGGTAGTGCAACCCCGTCTAGAACTAAAAGTGATAAACAACCAGATCCTGAGGTTCCCTGCAATGGTTAAGCCATTCCATCTTAACAGGGTTCAGTTGAAACCTGTTGTCCCATATCCAGACTCCACAACCTCCAAGCACTCCACAAAGGTAGCAACCACATCACTTGGATCACCAGGGATGGAGATGTAGAGCTAATTATCATCCACATACTGATGATACCGTATCCCATGGTGTTAGATAATCTCACCCAATAGTTTCTGGTAGATGTTAAAAATGAGTGATGAGAGTACTGAGCCCTGCGATACCCCACAAAGGCTTCTTGTTCCCTATTAACACTGATTGGGACCTTGGCTGAACGAGTGCAATATTGTGCCTCTGGATGGATCGGTCAGTGGATGAATAGACAGGCAGACAGATAGTGCTTTTTGTCCTTTAATGTTTATTTGGCAGTTCTATCTTGCTTCTGAAAAAAACAGAAGCTAATGCAGGAACATGAGTGTTGACCTTGCAGTTTCATTCAGTCAAATATAAGTGAAAGTTCAAATTATATCTGAAAATTTATAAAGGCTTATCATTCAAAAATTGTCCCAAGAGATCATTTGTATTTATGTTTTAAGGTATGAAGAATTTAACCATATAGAAATCTTCCAAAAGTTATCGTCACCAACACTGCCAGTCCTCTGAACAATGTCTCAACATTTTGAAGAATAGCACCTGGCACAGCATTCCCCCTGAAGCCCATGTGGCCCTGATAATGTTGTGTTATTATGAAGCCTTGGAAAACGTAGCTTTCTCGGTGGTTCATGGGGATGGTTTCTTATAAAATATTTATTATTTTTCCTCATGAATATTCAGCAATTTTATTGTCACATATTATTACTTTCCCTCCCTTTTTTAAAACTGATGTTTTAACCTTAGTTAAGGAGCACTTTACACAGTTGCAGGCTGTCCAGCTTACTGAATTTATTTTTTTTCTGCCCTCTAAAAAGGAATTGGACAGATTTTAAACAAGTATAAGCATTACTTTGCTTCTAAATGATTATATCCAGATGAATTTTAGCATCTTCTACCTAAGAGGGAGCTTCCTACAACCAGCCAATATATCAGCTTAAAATTATAAAATTAACTATGAAAATCCATTTTAAGACGACAATTGATACTAAATAAATTCATAGTGCTTCTTTATCCTATGTCAGAACTTTCCATGCACTTTACATTAGAATAATAATTTATAACGCCTTTATGTGAATGCCATGTAAAATAATTTTCAAAGTGTTCTTTTCTTCCCATAGTGATAGTGCAGCGAAAGTCATGGTAGAATTGCTGGGAAGTTACACAGAAGATAATGCATCTCAGGCTAGAGTTGATGCTCACAGGTAATGTAAAATCATGAGTTTTTCGTTGAGGATTTTGTTCAAGATTATTATCAACATGCATGGCATAGTAGATGGCAGATAACTGTTTGCCACCTCTTGGTCTTTGTAAAGCTGTATTTAACATAAAACAAAAAAAGAGGCAGCTAAAACATATTTTGTGGACAGGAAGATAATTGTCAGTTGAATATATTATTTTTATTTTAGTTATTTATTTTTATCCCACCTTTATTATTTTTATTAATAACTCAAGGTGGTGAACACACTAATACTCTTTCCTCTTCCTAATTTTCCCACAACGATCCTGTGAGGTAGATTGAGCTGAAAAAGAATAACTGGCCCAAAGTCACCTAGCCAGCTTTCATGCCTAAAGCAGGACTAAAACTCTGAGATTCCTGGTTTCTAGTTTGGTACCTTAACCACTGGATGAAATGGTTTTCCTGTAAATTAATAAAAAAAGTGTAATTTTGGTACAGATATCAGAGCATCATTTTTCTTCCTTGTTCCTTATCTCTTTTTTCTGTTGTATTTTAGAAAGTTTAGATCTAAGAGCACATGTTTTCATCTATAAATTATTCTGGAAATAGGGTTCTGCTAAAGAGTAAGATAAAAGTAATCCAATAGATAGAATAAAATTGTGAATGTCCATTTTTCTTTCTGTTTAGGTGTATTGTCCGTGCACTCAAGGATCCAAATACCTTTCTTTTTGATCATCTTCTTGCTTTAAAGCCAGTCAAATTTTTGGAAGGAGAACTTATCCATGATGTAAGTATTATTTAAAAATATAGAACTGATAATACAATATGAGGTATTTTGTCTCAGTTATTTCAGTGATTTTAGTTATGAATTGTGTCAATTTTAGCGGCTGTATTAAACTATATCCCAGTGTGCTGTAACCAAGCATTTAACATGTTAATGTTATAATTACCATTAGACATGCAAGTTTCTTCCTTCCTGTTTTCACCTTCTGCATGTTTGACAAATTATGGTTAATATGAATAATGCTGTCTCATATAGTCCAACTTTAAATTATTGAAGCAAGTAATTTGCTTAAATTGATTGTATATAAGTATAAACAACATTGTCTTGATAAGGGAAACTGCACTTAATGAAAGAGAAAAAACTGAACTTTCTGGACCCATGGAAGAAAAGGGGATGTCATAATCTAACTATGGCTTATTTCTGCTCATGCATGTCACACTAAATCGTAGTTGGACAATTTGCAAGCTGCATCCAGAAGCTGAGTCCTATATATAACTCCAGGTACTTATACTGTATATTGGTGCTTTCTGAGTTTGGTTGGTGCTGAGTTCAGTTTCCAACTAGATGATACCATCAGTGTTGGGGGGGAGTATTCCCAACACTGACAGGGTAAGCCACTAATATATAAAGAGAGCAAACCTCACTCCCTTCTGGCACTGATGATGTTACCTAGATTGGTAATGAAACATCTGCAGGAAAACAACCAAGTTCAGAGAGCACCAAGGATTCCACAGATATACAGTATAATCTCTGCATTTATAATCCAGTATAAGTCCCTAGAGTTATATATAGGACTCAGCTTCTTCATGCAACTTGCAGATTGTCCAGCTATGATTGGTTCAACTCTGAGCTACAAATATTTTCTTCCCTTGGTACTTACATAGTTATTTTATTTGCAAGATTCATATGGCCATCTATCTCATATGATTCTAGGAGCTCAAAACAATCCATAAAAAATAGTTAAAAACAGGTATCAGACCAGACATCTTTACAGCTCAACCCTCTATCCTAGCCCAATATTTGGGGAAGAGCTAGGTGTTCACAGCCCTCCAGATGGCTAGAATGGTAAAGATCCCTCTTATCTCTGTGGGAGGCAGTTCCAAAGGCTTCTGGTTTTTAAAAGAAAAGCAGTAGAATTACTGTGTTGTTTTCAATTAAATTCAGTGTACATAATTAACTAACCATCCATTCCCCCACAAAAAAAATCCAAATAAAAATTCTCTCTTTGATGACCTCTGTACATAGCCACCATGATGCCTGTAACCCTCAGCAGGGTTGAGAAGATTTTAAAAACATTGCTTCCATCTGCACTATAAACTCTGGCTTTATTTTAATCAGGACCAAGATGACCCCCCATATCTCATCATTTATATCTAGTGAAATTTGAAGGCAGTTGTATCAATTAGGGAGATCAATGTGGAAAATTGGTTTTGGAAAAGTTTACTGTGATAATGAGACAGAAATTTTCTCCTATCTTTTGCACTTTTTGAAAAATGTACTATTAGGAGTTTGCTTTGTTTTAATTGTTTATGTTTGTATGTGTATATGTGTTGTGACAGTTCTGATTGCCTCAGGGAGCAACTTCTAAGATCATTTTCAAATCTGCTTCTTTTACCTCTCAATTTGAGCTTTCAGACTTTGAATCTAGGATTATACAGTTTTTGAACTTAAAAGTTCATATAATTGAGTCATTTAATTAGAACTACATAGGTGGCTTCTTGTTATTATGGTCCATTAAGTCAAGTCTGACTACATGAATAAGTCCCTAAAGTTTTTCTGTTACCATTTTAGGAAATGGTTTGCTAGTAGTTCTTAGGGCTGTGAGAAAGTACCAACCCCAAATTATCCAGCTGGCTTTCAGACCTTGTCAGAACTAGCACTCAAGTCTCGTGGCTTCTAATATAGCATCTTTAATTACTCCACAAAATGTATGAAGCTACCTTACCAAACCAGAGTTGCCAGTTTTGCCTGATATCATCAAATAGTAAGAGTTTGACCTTGGTATGTTGAACACTTGAGCTGGCATTTTCCTGCATAAAGCTCATGGCGCTAAACCATTGAGCCAACTTCTGATTTACAAATCTCCTCTGCTTTTAGCATTAATGTAAAATTCCTGAATTAGATATTGAGAAAAATGAAGGATGGCAATCATGTTCGTGTCCAAAGAATATTGTTTGGAACTATTGGGTTAGGAGGAATTGATTGGATTCATTAAGGCAAGTTTTGTGTCCTTTCTGCAGCCCAAAAAGATCAAGGGGGCTGCATATTATTTATGCTTCTTCTGAGTGAAATGTTTGTAAAATACCTATTGAATTAAAAATTATTTTAATTTCAAATTTATTAGATTGATTGAAATATTCTTTTTTTTCTGCAGCTTTTGACCATTTTTGTAAGTGCCAAGTTAGCTTCCTATGTCCGTTTTTATCAGAACAACAAGGACTTCATTGACTCTCTTGGTAAGAATACTGTGATTCTCCTCATTTCATCTGTTTCATGTATCTGTGATTATTATTATGAGGTTAATCTATCCCAGCCTAATCAAGAAAGAGTGGTAAGATGGGACTTAATAACTTCTGTTTGCGGAGGATATTGTTTCTGAGGTTGTTATTTCTGGTGATTTTATCTCTGTTTTCATCAGTAAGTCCTATGATCCAGCTGTCTTCCTATTCATACTTCAATTAACCAGCAAGATAAGGCTCAGAAGCATATTTTTAGCTTCTGAGCAGGTGTGATTTACCTTTGTTTCTTATATTTTCAGTTGCAGAATGTTCAAAATTGTATCAAAATGAAAATCTGGTTTGACAGTTGCTTACTTGGTATTCTTGTGAATCAAGTGTTAGAACAGGGTGTCAATTTTTGCATATCTATGTCATATATAGGAGGTACGGTAGCACAACGGCTTACTGCCACCAGTTATATTGACCAGAAATGGCCGGCACTCTGGCAGTTCGAGCTGTAGCTCCGTATGATGGGATGAGCTCCTGTCACTTGCCTCCAGGTCCTGCCCACCTAGTAGTTCAAAAGCACATGAAAATGCGAGTAGATTGATGGGTACCTCCCTCGGAGGGAAAAGCCGGCCGGCAAAACGACGGAGCAGCGAGTCGGTGTGGAACTCGCCCATCCCAGGGGCAGAGCAGGAGTCTCAGAGGATGCCCTGGATATGAACATCGCTGGCCAGCCGAGGGGGGTGGGGTAAATAAAAAGTAATGCAATGTATAATCTCTAATCTATGTAAGCTGCCAAGAGCCTTCGGAAATTGGTGGCATAAAAATGTGAATAATAAATATAATGCAGTAATTAACCTATACTAAAACCTAAAATATTAGTTGAGATCATTCAAATAAAAGAGACATGTAAGAAAATGAATCTGCCTTTCTAAGTTAAGAGTAATCTGGACACAATTTGAAAACTTTGGAACTCAAAAGGAACTCAAAGTACAGTGGTGCCTCACAAGACGAGATTAATCCGTTCCGGAAGAACGCTCTTAGCACAAAATGCTCGTAAAGAGA
>JANHZU010009295.1:225684-240486 GCA_032468055.1 Acrochordus granulatus | reverse complement strand
AACTACTTTGAATCTGTGGTTCTTTTCCACTGCTGATGCTGATGTTGAATTGTACACAGTGAAGCTAGACTTTTTTAAAAAAATGCTAGGGATCCCATGTTAAACAATGGAATCAAAATAGCAAGCATGATATTTCTTCTGCTTGCTCTTGGCTAACACAAGCATTGCCAAAATGCTGGACTTGCTGACATTTCCTTTTTCTGTTTAGAAGAAATGCGTAAGTGCTATGGTAGTTTATCATCCCTTTGCCTCTAAAGTGATTGTGCTTGGTATGGCATCTTCTACTCTGAGATGGGGATAAGTCTCTCCCCATTAATTAACAAGCAGAAAGAATTTAATGCTAAATCAAATATTTTTGAAAAATTTACTGGAAACTAAGCTTTTAATCAACAAATCTACCTATCTCAGCAGTTTGCCTCATGGGGAATTCAGATTTATTTGTCTAAGATCAAGATAATAAATTGCATTCATAGTACTATATGCCAAGCTAGTAGTATTATTAAATGCCTTAAAAATAAACATTTTATTTTTACATTGTTTTAAAAATAAAAAACAGCTGATTTTGTAAAATGCTAAAATTAACTTCATGTTCTGTTAAAAATTCAAAATAAATACAAGAAAAATAGCAGCAAATACATCATAAAATACTTATATTGTACTTCTGTTCCTATTAACATCTATTAGAGAAGGATAAATTAAAGAACTAAAGAACATAGAAACATCTATCTGCTCTAATTCTGGCATGGATATTTCATGTACTGGATGGAGAATCCAAGTTTTTCTGCGTTTTGGCTTTCTCATTTTAAAAGGCACTATGTAAGGCTTCAGGATCGGGCTTAGTCGGTGTAGTTCTAGTTAATAGGTTTACTGGAGCTACAAAGTCACAAGAATTTATCCAACCGCCTGTCAAACACCTGCACTCCCCAGTTAAAGCTAAAGCTAACAGTCTTCACTGGATAGGACCTTTGGTGTTTGTGTGTCATGTCTCCAGGCTGATCCTCTTAATCCCTGGCTCTACCCTTCCTTCTCCCACACATTACATATCGTGAATTACTTATATGAAATGGCTTCCCTATTTCAAAAAGCATTTTATATTAAGAACCATTTTGGCATTGTAATTAAGGCATCAGGTTGGAAACCAAGAGACCATGAGTTCGAGTCCTGCTTTGGGCACAAAGCCAATGAGGTAACCTTAGGCTAGTCACTTTTTCTCAGCCATAGGAAGGAGGCAATGGCAACCTGAAAAACCTTGCTAAAAAAACTGCAGAGACTCTTCCAGACAGGAACTGAAGAAGGTAGGTGGTAGGTAGGTCTATACAAATTATATATCTTATTTATATGAAGCTGAGATATATAATTTGTTCTGTGTCTTTCTGTATCACAGACCACATGCAGCATCATTTGTGGTGGGAAGCCACATCCATCATAATGGGTAGAGTCAGGGCAACTAAATCTGACTAAATTTAGGTTACTTTTGAACATGTTACATTTTTCTCTTAGGACATTTTAAAGTTTTTAATTAATAACTTTTAAATACTTCTGAGGATCTTACCCAAGGCTTTCAGAGATTCATGAAGTTCTAAAGCCATAAATTAGTATACAACTAATGCAAGTAACGGAAGTTATTTTTATTTATCAAGTGTATATTTTACCATATTTATTTTAATGATAGCATACCATAAGTTTCTAGTTTAGGAAAATCCTGGCTAAGGTGTGATATCATTCTCCGTATATAAGGGTTACATAAATTCGATTAATAAATAAATAAATGACAAATTGATTCTGTTTAGTGGTAAACTGCATGGCAACAGATAGAAAAAAGTAGGCACTGCCTTCCTAGGAATTATACAAGTAACTTGACAGACAAATCTTATAACCTGCAATAAATGTTTGGAACTGATTATTTTTACAGGGTTCCCATATGTTCAGATTATAGGCCAACTTGTGTTCAAATGCTTTAAATTCATCTAGGATAAATACTAAAGTAAATGAAATGCACTTCATACCTACCTTTTTTAGATCACTTATCTCGCATTCTTGTCTTGTGTTAACTGCTAACAAATTCTTATTGAGTTGAATTGCTTCCACAACTTACAGAAGGGGTCGGATAGGAAATAAAAAAACCCAAATATTAAAATGCAATCTTCATCATGTTATTTCAAGTATTCTACAGAGCAAGCTCATTCTGGAAAATACACTTGTGGCATTATTTGTCTGACAGGAAAGTTAAAATCTGTTTTGAAAAGCAGGAGTATTCTTCTTTAGTATTAAGGTTGTATTTTATTAAATTATGTCCAGAATGTTCTACATACTTACCATTTTTCTCTAATTTCCCATGAGCACTTTTTATTATTTCAAATTGATTCATTATAACTGCATGGCATTTTTCAAATTCATTCAGTCTTTTCTGATAATCTTCCTTTACTAAATTGTGCAATTGCATCTTGCGCTCCTGCAAAAACAAAGCAAAATTCTTTGAAATATTATATGACGTAATGTCCATAAAGTGATAATTCTAAATCCAGTTACTCTAATGTTAGACTCATTTAAAAGTAGGCTTTCTGTCAAATAAACATGCATTTTTCTGCAATAACCCCAGGATCATTGGGAATCAGGCTGTATATGAAATAACATATCTATCTGGAGCAAACTTGAATACCACTGGCATTGACAAAAAACTACCAGTCAGTTGCAAAAGGCAACTTTATTTGGAACAGCTTATATCCTGTGATGATATCTTTTCTGCAGTCAAACAACCCAGGTCCTTGGAAAGATTCAATAGGTGGATAAAATGCCAATCCAGTCTAAATATCTGGCTGACTATGCAAACCAACCACAGTATTAATAATAATATGCTGATATATTCCAGCATCATCTTTTAAATTGTTTTAGTGACTCTGAAAAAACAACATAGAACAATATATCCTGTACTTTAATTTCACTCCTTTTATCAAAAGTGATATAATTGTTCATTATATGTTACAAACATATCCAGATAATTGGCATGAACACACTCCATGACTTTTTCACCCAGACATACTAATCAACCAGGGCAATAAGCAGATTCAAACATAAATTTGATGCCTTGCAAATAGATTTACTAAATCATTCCAGTGTACTAACAGTATTTAGATATTTTGGGCAGACAGACAGAAGAATGCAGTAATAGTTTTCTATTCTTTAACATTTAAAATTACCTTCATAGTTCTACTGGTCCACCCATAAATCTAATATATATTGTCATTTTATTCTTTTGATGTTGCTTACATTTTTAAGACAACTCTGATTCTTTTTCATGTTGATTAAAACTAATCTGTATCTATAATATAGATTGATATTATATTCCAGTACTATGTCTTCCAGGTCAAATCTTACTGGTACATCTAGTCTCTTCAATTTTCTATGTTTAAGGTATTTCATACCAATAATTAATGTCCACAGACTGCATTTAGAAGTATTCTAGTTGACTGGATTACACTTCTCCATCTTTTCTTTCCCATTATGTAAATAATTTGATTTTGATGTTGTAATATTTGTTACTAGAAGGAGGTACTGGAAATAAAACTCTGTTAAACCTATCTTCTGCATCACTATGTTTAGTCATTCCAAGAATTCCAGTAATTCCATGTTTCTGCCTCCATGTTTCCTACACTGCATTCCCCAATTTTCTGCACCCATAAACTTATTAACCATTACAAGCAATTGATGTAGACAAAGCAAAGGAATGCTGCATTTTCCTTTTTTTTGTATATACAAAGATACACTCATATATCTCTATATGATATTGGTTTCACTGATAATCATCACTTCTTTTTCAAATCAGTTCTCTTACTCTTTTGATACCAACCTGAGCATCCAGGTATTTACCTGATTTCCTTTCTCTTTCCATAATAGAGGAAAAACATGTTATACAGTCTCTTAGCTGTAGATAGCCTTAAGTAACTTAGACCTTTCTCTCACCATGTAATTTTTAAAATACATTCTTTCTGTTGTATACAGCTGATCACTATCAAAAAATTTATATTCCAATCACCAGTTAGCAGCACGTCTTTTATAAATGTACATTTAACATATTTTGTCATTTGCCATAGATTTCTTCATTGTCTGATATTAGAATTCTACATTCTTGATTTATCATCACAGAATGAGTTGCTGAACATATACAGGATAGATTACATACTTCACTTCCTGGAAATACTTCACAGGTTAAATATAATTTCTGGAATTAGATTTTATTAATATAATAGGGTTAATTATTCAATAAAGATATGGTCAAAACGACTTCAGAAATAGTTCCTTGCACATTGTTCTATTATTTTCCTGGTTCTCAGCTACTCCTGCTTATCTTTTGTTCTTGTGCTTAATATAGCAGTTCCTGTTCTAGGCACAACACAATAACTGATAAGCATGGCTGGAATGCTGTATCCAGTTGAATGTGCTCTAGAATACTCTCTGGGAGAACAAAGTAACACAACTATATATTAATTCAGTTTGGACTTTTAAGGTATTACCCTATGGAATCGGTCTGATGCTTACTAAAGAGGAAGGCTGCAGTTTCAAATATTGTATTTTTCTCCTTTACATTTAAATGTACATTTAATTAAATAAAATTTACATTTAAGGATTCATTTACATATCAGAGTAGTCCTGCACCAAGTTCAATTGCTATTTATTCTGTGACAAGGAAATTCTCTGATTGCTTTCTACATTATATTTTAACTGATGTTATTTATTTTAAATTGGATAAAATGTTCATGGCAGCCATTTATGAGATTTATCATAGTAGAAGAATAAATTCAATTTTTTCATGATCATTAATACTTTTTTGGATTCTAATAAAATTTATCTATATTTTAATAGGTAATTGTGATTAAAAATTATATATACCATAGCTGGAAAAACTGGAGGGGGGAACCTAGAAATGTAACATAGCTCCTATATAAAGAAAGTCTATAAGTATGAAATGGGTTATTTTGCTCTCTTTATCCCTGTCTAATTAGGGGTTTTGTTTTTTCCTTTCCTTTCTTTTTTTAAATATTATAATACATATATCCTTGGACAAAAACAAAAAACCTGAACAACGGTATTTCAGGTCCTAAGCATGATGTATGAAAAATTTAAAGTTCTAGGTTTTGGCTCAATTGCACCAACATCAGCTAGACTATTAATGTGGCATAAAGAGTGGGCAGCTGCTATTTTTTTAAAAAAATACCTTATGCTATACATTTTCAGCTCATTAAAATGCTAAGAACAGATTTACCACTGTTTCTGGGAGAGAAAATTATCAAAGACTGTTGAACTCAAGGAAACTGTTGTAATATATTAATGTAATCTCCTTTCTCTAAAGCTGTTATTTGTTACAACTGAGTAAAAATATTTAAACCTGCCCATTGAAATAGATTGAGGAATCTTTCATTACCACTTTTCTTTTAAGTGCCTCGGCAGTAATAAATGGGATCCAGACAAAAATAAGGAGAGTACTCATTGGAAAATTAGAGATAAAGGAAGAAGACTTGATATCAATCTATGATGCTTTTGCTTTGTGTCTCTTGATGCAGGTGTTAGTTTTATTATTTTGAGAAAAGCAAAAACATACTTGCTCAGTAAGGGAATTGTTAGTATACTCAAAGGGTTGTTTTATGCTTTACTGAACATCTGGTTATATCAGAATGGTGTTCTGCCAACAGGTTTACTTTCCATGGCTATTCAAATAGCATGGTGAAAATTCTCTTTACCATTAAAACGTGATTTCAAGTATTTGCATGATGTTGAAATTTATTTGTAAATATCTTATTTGTAAATTTACTCTAACATATTAAGAAATTATCAAATCACTTCCAAATCCACTTTATATCTTATGCAATAAAAGTAAAGTAAAATAAAGTGTCTTTTGTAAAATTAAATATTAAAATGCATAATGATAACAGGCATATCTTTGTATGTATGTATGTGTACAATAGAACAAAACTTAAATAAATAATGTAACTTAAAAGCGAAATAGGACAAACACATTTTACATTGCCTTTGATCTTTAACTTGTAGCCTTATCTCTCAGGTCAAAGGGCATATTATTCAATTTCACCATATTTTGTGTAAAATCACTGTAGCGTTGAAGATGACTTTCTGTACAAATGTCATGGTACTTAAGGCTAAACTGGACTCTAGTTTTGAGCTTCTTAATTAAAATAACAGTTTATAATGCTCTGACAATATTATCTTTGTTCTTTCCAGTTGAGTGGCAGCAGAATTTTCACAGCTTTTAGTCAATCAAGCTTAGCAGTGTTTGAACAGCTCTTTTTTTTCAAACATGGTTCAGAGTGAGCTGGCACTCCAGGACTCTTATTTTTCTCTATAATAATGAAAGAAGGGGAAGCACTATAGTACTTTATATTTCCTTTTTTAAATCAAAATGTAAATAATATGCAAATGCATATTTTAATTACAAATACTAACTTGCAAATAAAAAGCAAGATTCATCAAAATATGAAGCTTTTATTCTTAAAATATGTAGCATTTGCTAATAAAAATGTTATTTACAAAGAAAGTTGGCAAATGAGAATGCCCAGTTTTCACAAGAACAAAAATCAAATCTTGTTCAGATAAATAATTTTAGAAACATTAACATTCAATAAAAAAACTACTTAAGTTGCCTACCAGTCAATGCCAGTGAGGTATCTATAATCTAAAAGTTGTCTGAGTTCTTAATTAGAACTACTTCACATAAAATGCAATGTTTAGCATACAGTTCAGCTTTTTTTTTCATGACCAGAGGAAGAGTTATACTTGTAAAAAAAATGCCCATCCATTAACATAATGATCTCATATGAATAGAATTTCCATTCACTGAACAAGAGGTTAGGATTCTATTTTTTCTTAGAATACTATCTTACCATTTCATTAAGCTTCTTTTGCAACGTGTATTTTGAAATCTGTTATAATAAAAACAAACATTTTAATAAATATTATAGTTTAGTTATCTTAAAGTATTTTAAGAGTTGCTAGTGTGAGATGGGCAGTGAATAAATACATAAAATAATATCAGTTAACAAATATTTGTCATTATACAAATTTAAGAAAATATTTTAAAAATGTTTTAGTGGCATGGTTTATCAGTTTTCAAGCTATTATGCATAACCAAGTCTTCTCTTTGAAATTAAAGAAGAAATAAAGAATCAAGACAAAACTAGTCCAACATAAATGCAGAACTCAAGGCAGAGAAGATTTTCAAAGGTTTAAAAAGTATTTTTTCCACATTTCACACTTTATGCATATTGATGAACTTATAAATCTTTTTTTTAAATATCAGTCATGAAAACTGCATTCAAGAATCTTATGATTTTCCTCTGCATTAACTTTCTTGATAGAAAAAAGATCTGCATATATTAAGTTGTATCACACTGAAATAATAGATTATCTTTATTTATATACCATCTATCTTGCATATCAAGTGACTCCAGATATTGCTATATATCTATATATAGTAGATATATGGATATCTACTGCAGATATTGCTGCATTCAAATTCTGTCAGCCCTAGCCAGCATGGCAACAGGTCAGATTATAATATTTGTAATCTAACTATATCTGGGTATTCAGAAAAACTAATCCTTTGCAAAGACTCCTGAGCAAACTCAGCAACCATAGAGTTAAATGAACAAATATTCTCATGGATTAATATCTGGCTAAAAAAGAAAGATAAAGTTTCTCCTTTCAGTTGTGTCTGATTCTTGTGGCCAATGCTCATATCCATTTCATAGCCAAAGAGCTAGCATTGTCCGAAGATACTTCTGTGTTCATATGGCCAGCATGACTATACACAGAGGCACACAGAATGTTGTTACCTTCCCACCAATTTAGGTAGCACCTATTTATCTACTTGCATTTTTCCATGCTTTCAAACCGCTAGGTTGGCAAGAGCTGGGGCAAATAATGAGAGCTCACCCTGTTACATAGCACTTGGGTCTCAAACTTGGGCTGCTGACCTTCCAGCCAACAAGCCCAGCATCTTAACCACTAGGCCACCATGCCCCACATCTGGCTAAACCACAACAAATAATGATTAAGAATGAATAGACATTTTTTAACTCACAGAATTTTCAAATCAAGTCCCTCCAGGACAGAATTACAATTACAATAGTACTTGTTAAAGTATCTGTAAACAATCTGGAACAAGTAAGCAGTGAGGCATCTACACTTAAATGGGATTGTGAAGAGCTCAAAAAGGATTTTTCTGTATTGGGTGAATGGGGCTCAGAATGGTAAATGCAGTTCAATATTTGTCAAGTGTAAAGTAAATTGTATTGATACATAAAAATCAAACTTCATTTATATATTTATAAGATCTCTGCTCAGAGACACAGAACAGGAAATGGATTTTAGTGAACTGAATTAAAATGTCAAAACAACTGAAATGGATGGATGGATAATTCCAAACTTGGAATCATAGGAGAATAAAAATATGGTATGGTACTACTGTACCATATGGCATGGTATGTATACAGTACAGTACAGTACAGTATAGGATAGGATACAAGATGGCCTATGAAAGACCAATTTTTCCTGCTTATGCAGGAAAACAATGGAACAGGAAACAATGCCATCAGTTCTATCCTAAGCATTGGAGCAGCAGCTACTTCTCTTGCTAGGGAGTGGGATTAAGTTAATATCCATGCCATGACAAGGGAATATAAGGGGCAGTTTCTCAATAAACTTAGTAAAATAATCTGCTTAAAGGTACTGCTATCAGAATTGCTGAAGGGTGTTTCTATTCTGAATAAAAAAGCTTGTTAACTTTCCTAACTTTTCTTGTTAACTTTCTAGCTAAAAGAACAAGCAATTTTGCATGTTTTCTGTTGTTCGGATACTGTTCTCATGCTGTATACATAATAGAATACATGAACTATTTTAGTGCAACTGAGTTGGCTGAAATAAACTTAGAATTGTCTCACTCAAATGTTCTTTGCTATAAACAGTTTAAATAAGATTCCATCACTGGATAATATTTTTACAAGTTTATCTTAGTTAAGAAAAGCAAGGGAGCATTTATTACTTTAAGACCATGTAACATGCTCATCCAACCATGAAGTACACTATATATCACTTCTGCTGTGTCATGAATTGAGCAGGGCATAACAGATCCTTTCAGCCTTTTGCACAGAAGGTCAACAGTGTGAAGGAATTTGCTTTTACAATAATCTCAGCATTAACTGGATTATTAAATAAACAAAGAATGACATCAAAATAACCAAGCTATTTATAAAGTTAATGGGAACAGAGTAATCAGTACAGAATTAATGATAGATAACGTTTTCCCATTGTTGTAAGGTAAAAGAATGAGTATAAATAATGCAAGGATCTGAAAGAATACATTTTTAGTAAATTGCCTTATAGTCTGGTTAAGGTGTAGTTTAAAAATTAAGAATAAATATTTAATAGTGAGAAGTTACTCTGGTTTCATATAGTTTCAAAAGGTGTTTTCAGAATTCTTTTTTACTTTTCTGACTGAAATATTTTGTTTTCCTTAAATTTAAAACAGAAGAAGCACATCCAGGTAATAATTTTTATTAAAGTAGGCACATTAATCTAAACTTAATTATTTTAGTATGAATGTTTTGGAAGTAAAAAGAAGTCTCTCTGTGAAGTTTTATTCCTGTTGGCAAGAAGAAAATTATTTACTTTAGAATTAAGTTTCTTCTTTTGCTGCAGATAGAGCTGGGATTATACCACAATTCACAACTTGGAATAATCATTCTACTATATATCTACTTCAAAAGTAAAAAAGAGCAAAGTAAGAGGTCCACATAAGTCCATAAGGAGATAATTTTTAAGATCCTATTTATAGAATTGCTGCAGAACAGTTCTTATTTCACCAAGAAGATTGGAACATCACAAAAAGTAAGTCCTTTTTTATTGTTAATAGGAATCAGCAGTTTCCTATATGTTCTCAGTAATAGAGCCATTTTAGATGTAAGAGTTTCTTTGGTCCAGATCATTATTTGAATGAGTTAAGAATACTTTTAGTGGAAACTTTGCAGATATTGTCCATTATAGAGTGTTCCCAAAGATTGTGAAAATTATGTCTGTTCTACCTTGCTGCCTTGTTGAGAATCAGTCCTTCACTATTATAAAGCTACTTCTAAACAAGGAATTCTCAAGATTTGCAGATTTTTAAAATATTATATGAACTGTGTCCCATCTCATGAATAAAATAAAAATACACCAGAGTTAGGATTTGGCAAGAAATAAATATTTCCTAAAACGTTCATTATATTTTGACTTCGTCTTACTTTTACCAGTAACAATAAACTAGTCACTTAAAAGAGCTTTTCTTTTACCATCCAAGAAGTCTGATTAACTTTAAAAATGGATCGTAATGATCTGTGCTCTAAGCAATTTAACTAGGTGAATTGAAGATTCTCTTTCCCATAGTAAACTCCTAAAGAAAACTCCCCTTTTTAATCTCACCAAATCTGTACATCTCAGGGAATATTATCTGGGTCTTTAAGAAGAATCTGTACCTGATTTTGTCTGGTCTGAAAACATTCTAAAATATTTTTTACATCTATTGGGTATATGATTCAGCTGAAAGCAAACCAAACACAATCAGACTTACAAGTTCCTTTATATGAACTTATAGAAATATTTCCTAAATTGGAGGCATTGTCCTTATCCATTCAAAATTAATTAATATGCTTTGGTATTTAGAGTCCTTTAGCAATGCTCAGGGAATCTTTCCACTATAGGAAGCACTTTGCTTCTATGCAGACCATTAGAAACCTCAGCTTGTATTTGTGACTTTCCCAAATATGAATCAGGCATTTATCTTACAGTATGTGTATTTTGTCTCCATGTTACTGTTGAACAGATCTGTATTCATTCTCTGTATAAAAAAAAACATATGGAAAGGCAAAAGATAGAGAGATCTGATTGAGGAACTGAAGTGAATTGAGGCTTCTCTACCTAAATGGACTTTATAGTTTAGGCAGAACTTCTTGTAGATTTTACACATATCTGTCCTCCTTGACATATGGGTTTTAGTGACTTGGCATGATAGTTGTTCTATCATGCCAAGCCACTGAAATTGCAAAGAGAAGGAGAGGAAAGAAAAAGTCTGTACATGGAGTGAACAGAATGGCTGGATAAAGAATTTGGAGAAAGAAGTTAAATGTGCAGAGCTGGGGTCCATTCCTGATCAGGGAGAGATAAGAAAAGTCTAGGGGTGGCTTTCTTAGAAGAAAGGAGGTAAAGACCATAGGGATGAGAGCTCCACCCAAGACCCGAGATAGGAAAGAGGAACATGGCTAGGTGCAAGTCAGCTTCAACAAAACCTGAGAAGGAAAGGAAGGGATCAGTTTTTAGTGGCAAAGCCCTGATCTCTGGAGAAGGACTGGGCAGAAGACACTGAGAGCATTTTTTTCCCCACTGGAAAAGCAGTAAGAGTTTGGTTGAGAAGATCCAAGAGAAAGTCAAGTCATGCTGAACACACTACAATAAATCCAGCCCATTCCTTTCTTTTAACTCTTTCTTATTAGCCCAGAAATGGAAGAAGGAGTTGGAATGAAAGGGGAAGGAAAACAAAACAGCTAACAGGAAAATCAAAGGGAGATATAGTCTCTGGGAGAGAGAGACCTAGGTGGAAAACTGATACAATACTGGAATTGGGTTGTAAATAGCTTTACTATAAATAGTAAAAGAGCAAAAAAAACCCCACTCCACTGTCTTGTTTTCTATATTGATTGCCACCCATGTAGATCAAAATACACTTCCAGTTCAAAAAGAGTCCTGTCACGCTGTGATACATTGAAGCAGCTATATACAAGATACTACGCACTATGTATCACTCATGACAGAAGTTGTATGCCTGAGACTAAATCATGTGTATGAGCTTTTCTTACATTTAGTATAGAAAGAGTTACATTATATTCAAAAGACTGTCAGAACAAACTTTAGTATTATAGAGATATATAACAAAAAATGCTACTTTCTTAATCTGATGATGGAGAATAAATGGGATCCTATGACTCTCCAAAGAAGTGAGAGAAAATCAGATTTCAAGATTGAATTTTCTGGACTTAGCTCATTAGAACACCATCCTGAAGAGTTCTGTTCCGTTACAGATAACTTAATTGTTCTAGGAAGAAGTAGCAATATTATCTCCTTGTATGAAGAAAATGTAATCTCTTATATTAGAAATCAGAAGAATTTCTTGCTTTTCCATGCTGACAGAAAAATTAGAGCCACAACAAATCATATCTACAAAACCTATAAAATATATGCTAATCCATTTACTGTCACATATTTTGCATTTATTATGTGTTTTTGTGTACATCTGTTTAGGGAAGGGACTTTGTCCTCTTACTGTCTACCATTCTAATCTGTCATATAAATTTTTTGCAAGTTGTAGAAGTTGACTGTAGTAGCAAAAGCAGCCAAGATCAAAGACTCCACTAAATCTTATGGCATAACACATTTGAACATTTTGTTGTGACTGACAATGGGAGAATTTTTTATTTCCTCTTTGGGAAAATTTTTTGCTCTCCTCAGCTCTTTGCAGAGTAAATCTTTTCAGCCTAATATAGCAAAACACATAAATAAAAGCTAAATCTATCAATGGGCTCTCTGGGAAAAGAGTAGGGATTCACTGGTAATTGGAAGAATCAGATTATTAACTTCACCCATCATGCAAGGTCTTCACTGTTGTACCATATAGCATCAGGACCTAAATAAATAATCTTGAATTCAATGTTAATATACCTGTAAGTTTTTAAATGTTTCTTTCAGTCCTTCCATTTCTTTTTCTTTTGCTTCAACAGCAAGCAGGTGTTTTCCCTTAAAAAAAACATTTCTTATGTCATACATTTCTTGAATAAGTGTTCTGAGATGTATTTATCATTGTGGATAAACAATAATAAACTGAATATAAATGTGCATATTTATTTTGTGAGTACACATATTTGACAAAAACTAACTCCTAAATAAGGACATCATGATATAACTTACATACCAGACAAATATGTAAAGACAGAATTTGTATTGTGATGTCACATATATCACTTTTTCATCATTGTAGCCAGCTGTGGATGCCACTGTTTCTCTGTGCTGAATACTGTTACTGAATGGGATTTCCTGCTGTGCTGATTTAACGGCTAGATATGTACTTATTCCAAGGATATAGAGCATGGTACTTACTGAAAAATATATCTTGGTTTGTATTCTTCTACAGTATACTTACTGTATCTGTTTGGAAATTGTTATAAAATACTTCACAGATTCTGTTCAACTTTGCAAGACATTTTTTTTTGCAAAATCTGATATTTTTCCTTTTCATATATGGTACTTTAAGTTTAAATAGCACAATATGCAGTTAGTCTGTGAATTATATTCCCATATTATGCTAAGTTGCCAATTGCAAGATTCAGCTCCAACACTCATGTGAATTAATTACAAATAAATTTCATTAATCCAAATACTCTGTAATTTTTTCCTTAGGCCATATTTTGGCTAAAATCAAGAATGACTTAATTTCTATCAATATTATTTATTTATATGGCTGCCCATCCTATTTTGAAAGATTCAATATGATTTACAACATATATTTAAAAAAAAAAAAGACCCTCAGCCATAAATAACACAAAATCAACTTTTGTAAAAAAAAGATTATAACGGTACCCCAGATCCATTGAAGCTTTTGACATATTCTTAGGAACATAGCTGGTGTTTCCTTCTGGAAGCATACACATGAACATCCTGAAAGCTATGTTGAAATATTCTGAGTAAGACTTATCAGTTGTTGTACACATTGCGATTAGAATGTAAAAATGAACCCCTGCCAGTATTTGTCATACAAAGCACTTAAAATCTCAACCACTAATTGAACATCCATTAATTGAACAAGTAAATTATACAAGTGTTCATATTACCTTTTCTTCTTCCATAGTAATAATTTTTGCTTGAAACTTGAATGCCAAGAAGGAAAAAAATAAACAGTATTGTTCAAACAATGTTCAATATTTTAGCCAAACCAGGGCATTTTTATTTAGTTAATAGAAAATATTATTACACTGTACACTTCCAGCAAAATGTATTAATTTACACTGCAAAGGAAATTTGTTTCCCAAATAGGAGCAGACCTCTCACTAAAAACAGTACAGGAAAAACATTTAACTCATTACTAACTATTTTTCTCAAATATGAATAAACCCCAAAGTTTTGTTATCTCAAAGGTGGTTACCTACTAGTTCAACAGTTTAACCACTATTCCAACTGGTTTCCAAGGAAATGGAATATAGAGTGACAGAAAGTTTTCTGTATCTAATAGGCCAAGTTTCAACATACAGTTAATGATTTTATCAGATCACTATGTTTTGGGATGAGAGATATTAAAGCAATGTATCATAGGACTAATCCAATATTCACATCTTTTTGTTAGGTCCTCCCCCTTAGCAGGAATGTTAAAACAGTATTTATGAATTTGTAAGATCTTATTTAGAAAACAGTAGATGTTCAAGTGGTTCTGTCTTTGCTATCATATCTACACATTTCTCCAGTTGGGTTTTCTGTGACTTTGGTACTATATGATCATAAAACAGAAGTGTCTGCTTTTCATTAACTGCCACTTCTTAACAACTTCATTTCCTTGATTTGATCAGATCATGAGCTTCTTATTGCCAAATGTAGGCTGAAATTAAAGAAAGTCGGGAAAACCACTCTGTCATTCAGGTATGAACTCAGTGATATCCCTTATGAATATACAGTGGAGGTGAGGAATAGATTTAAGGGATTAAATCTGGCAGACAGAGTACC
>JANHZU010009295.1:175094-188319 GCA_032468055.1 Acrochordus granulatus | reverse complement strand
GCAGCTGAGGCCAGAACCTGCCTCGAAGCAGATCCGTAAGTGCTGGTTAGTTTGCTCTATTTCTGCTTTATATTGTGCGTTAATCATGGTTACTTGTTTCAGATATTAGGGACAATCATTTCTACATCAAATTCTGTTGAAAATGATTTTTGGTGAATATTTTTAGGGGTCGTGGAACGGATCGTTCAATTTTCTATTGTTTTCAATGGGACACCTTGTTTCGCTTTATGAGCATTTCACGCTAAGAGCATTCTTTCAGAGCGGATTAGTCTCATCTTGTGAGACACCACTGTACTTGGGTTTTTATATGCTTTTAAACTGCTGCAAAGTTAAGTTAAATAAGCAGGGTGACAATTTACAGCCCTGTCGTACTCCTTTCCCAATCTTGAACCAATCTGTTCTTCAATGTCTGGTTCTAAATATTGCTTCTTGAACCACATACAGGTTTCTCAGGAGACATGTCAGGTGGTCTAATACTCTCATCTCTTCAGGCATTTGCCATAATTTGTCGTGATCCACACAATCAAAGGCTTTCGCGTTGTCAATGAAGTAGATGTTTTTCTGGAACCCCCTTGCTTTTTCCATGATCCAGAGAATGTTGGCAATTGGATCTCCATTTCCTCTGCCTCTTTGAAACCCAACTTGTACTTCTGATAGTTCTCAGTTCACATGCTGCTGAACTCAAACATAAAAAGAAAAGAGGTCTATTCAGGCAGTACCCCAGGATTACAAGAGATTAGTTCAAAATGGCAAGCATGATTTCTGGCAAGTGTAGTTGTGTGAGACTGTAGGAGCTGACTGTAGCTGCACACTCCTGGTTTTGTTAAACTGCAGTCTGTAAAAAATAATAGGAATGCTTCCTTATTATACAGAGGAATGGTTTGCAGCTTTGTGTACTTGAAGGCTACATCAGGCTCCATGTGGCATAGCATGGATCAGACTTTAAAATTGGATAGAGGTAGGGTAAATTATGGTAGAGGTTTTCAGGAACTAAAAGAGGTACTTCTTAATGGCAGTGCTTTACAATAGTCCCCCAGTTGAAATTAGATTAGTTCCATCCGTAACTGCCTTCTGCAGGCAGCTTAAAACAGAGCTCTTTTGTAGAGCGTTTAAAGATGGATGCCATTTATTATGTTATATTGTTGTTCACCTATATTATTATTATTTAACTGTGGATATTTTAATTTTATAAGTGTGTATCTGTCAACAATTGAGAATCCTTAACTGAATTGTGGTAGAATACAAATGTACTAAGTAAATAAAGAGCTCTAGTGTGGCTGTAACATTCTGGACCAATTGAAGTTTCTAAATGCTGTTTAGATGCATTCAAATATCAGGGACCTAATTTGGACCATAAGATTGGATTTTTATCCCCCCCTTTTTATTTACCGCTGGGAATCCTTAGGGTGTGTGTGTCTATGTCCATGGATAAAGTTCAAAGTCAATATTTCTGATACTGATTGACCCAGCAAAGGAAGCTAAGCACGAGATACTTCAATCAATTTAGTATTTGCTGTATGATGAACCATACTTAACACAATGATGATAATCTCTCTGTAAAGACTGGTTAATTCAAAATAAAGTTTTAATCTTATAAGAGGATCTGATATGATTATAATTAACAGAATATGTTCAGTAGCATGAATGGAAATATTCTGAGGACTGTGAACAAAAATGATTTTTAGGTATCTCTGGTAAGGTAATATAAATAAAGGAGATGTAGGCAGAAGGATGCTACATAATATATATAAATACAGAATTTAATCCTGGGATTCCACTAGATATGTATTTACTTGACAATACTTTTAAAATAGCTAGAGAACCAAAAGATGCTACAACTTCCATTTTAGGAAGAGTTATGTTCCAAACTTCTGTTAAACTGGAAAAAATTGACATCAGTTTTTTTAAAACAGTTGACCTTTTCTGAAGCTACAAAACACTGTGCATACGTCACTGTAATTTCAAATAAGATTATAGTTGTTCTAGTGGAGGGTGGAGGGCTTTGTTATGAATCTGTTGGTTCCATTTTACAACTCTTTTGTAAATAAATTGTTACAATTTTTTAGCTGTGATTTTATTTCTCTTTGCAACTGTACAGAGGAAATCAATGATCCTGTTAATATAAATGTGAAATAGTTCTGGTGTGATACTTGAAAGTGTTGGTGAAGTTCCACATTTATGTGTTGTGTCATTGCTGTATTAATGTTTCCCAAAACTTAGTGTAAATGTGAGTGACTGTAAGGCATATATTGATGGTTGGTGGGAAGAGTCTTAACTCTCCCAAGCATGTCTTTTTATTCCTGCCTTTCTAACTTCCCTGATGCAGCTTCAGATTATGGGTTATGGACTATTTCACACTGCCATGACACATTTTCCTACCTATTAACACCAGCTTGGGAGAGAAATGCAGCTCTTACAGCTTTACTCTCATTTATTTGAAAATAAAGTGGGCACAAAATAATAATGATGACATGGTGGTGGTGGTGATGATGATGATGCAAGATATCAAATTGTATAGTTTCAGCTCCTGGCTCAACTAGTGTGTCAGTGAAGTATGTGTCCAGAAAAAAGCAGCCTTGTCTCCTTTTGAGGATATGAAAACAAAACCATCTATCTTATGACATTAATTTAAATTAAAAATAAGAAAAAAAATAGAATAGCTTTTAGTAATCAAATGTCCAGACAATTACAATTGGTTGAAATAAGTCATTTAGCACCGATAAGATCACAAGTAGCACTTTGGGCATAGATGGGCTGAATCTGAGATTCAAATAATTTATGACTGAAAACTACATGTTTTGCACTAAAGGCAATAAACAGACCAAAAAAAAAAACCCAAGGCAAATTGCCTGAAATAGCAGATGCATTCAAAATATCAGATCTGTAAAAGAGACTAGCGTTCCTTAAAACAAAATAATCTAAATGCAAATCTGGCTCAGAACCTTTACTTTATTTACAAGGAACTAGTCTTGACCTGTCCAAGAACATGCCTCTGACTCTGATACATTGCAAAACTTTAGGAGCATTTTCTCTAATCTACTTAGAATTTTCCAGGTTGTACTTTGCTATTTAGCTGAGATAAGCAGAGTAGTTCTGCCCTTACCATGGGCCTCAGGCAATCCATGCTATTCCCTAGAATTACTACTCCCCTTGCCCCAAACTCAAATAGTTATTTTCTCTTTTGTTGTTCAGTCGTGCAATCGTGTCCGACTCTTTGCGACCCCATGGACTGCACCATGCCAGGCCTCCCTGTCCTGCACTGCCTCCTGGAGTCTTCAGAAGCCCATGCCCATTACACTGACTATGCTATCCATCCATTTCATCCTCTGCCATCCCCTTCTCCTCTTCCCTTCAATCTTTCCCAGCATCACAGTCTTTCCTAATGAGTCCTCTCTGCACATTATGTGGCCAAAGTACTTGAGCTTCAACTTCAAGATCTGTCCTTCCAATGAGCAATCAGGGTTGATTTCCTGTAGGATTGAATGATTTGATCTCCTTGCTGTGCAAGGGACCCTCAAGAGTCTTCTCCAGCACCACAATTTGAAGGCATCAATTCTTTGATGCTAATCCTTCCTTATGGTCCAGCTCTCACAGCCATACATTACTACTGGGAAAACCATAGCCTTGACTGTGTGGACCTTTGTCAGCAAGGTGATGTCTCTGCTTCTTACTACACTGTTTAGGTTTGTCATAGCTTTCCTCCCAAGGAGCAAGCGAGGAATAAGGACAGCTAAATATATTGTTTCCAGGAAGCAGTCAGTTCTGAACACACTGAGTAAAATTTCGCTCCGCTCGCTGACGACCAGCTGATTTAAACATTTACATATGCGCTCCCTTCCGCCGCTGAGTCCTCTTTCCAACCCTCCGGAGCCCGCCCGGAACTCAGAAGGGCGGTTACAAAGGCGGCAACTGTGAGATTATACGATTTTAGCCCCTCTCAGCCGCCCGGGGAGCTCTGAAAGCGGGGGTCGTGGGAAGATGTCTTCGCGGGGCGGACGAGGCTTTCTAACATTTACGCACTGAACGCGACAGGTAGGTGAACGCGAAGGCCGAAGAACTGCGCGTACCTGCTCGGAAAGGCCCCTCGGCGGAGGGAAGGTAAACAAAAGGAAAATCACTGAGGCTCCCGTCTCCTCGTGGGATTTCTTCGAGCGACGAAATAAACTTTCTCCGGAGAAGGGTCTTTCTGGAACTTTTGCTCCGGTTAGTTGATCTATTGTAGGGCAGAGCGGGGTGGGCAGCGTAACTTTAAAGCAGAAAGGCGTTTTCGTTCGCACGCCTATAGCGCTCGCTTCTTTTCTTTATCCTGCTCGTTCAAAGTTTGTGCCGCCCAACCGAATCAGTTTCTCGCGGGGACGTTTGCCCGAAAACGAAATTGTCTTGAGAAAAAGTTGAAAAGTTATTCATGGGCATAACTAAGTCTTCATTTTAGGGATCAGTTTCCCTCGCGCAGAGCTGTTCAGATATAGTCAACTTTTCTGAACCAGCCCTCGAAAAACCTTGTTATTGCAACTAGCCCAAAAATACTTGGAAAGCAGAGGTCTCTCCAGCTCGCAGTCTATTATGAAAGATGGGTAATGTTAAGAGGCCAGAGTATTTTTGAAAGGGGGGGAAATCAGTCGTCCATCAGCAAGGTATAATTCTTGGCTATATTTAAATTTGTTTTATGGGTTCTGGCTACTATCTTCAGTAAATTCTGATTTCTGCTGTCATATATCTCCTTTCACCCCTGTAGTTCAGTATCTCTTGCTCTAAATGTGATTGTGTGAACTAGGCAACTTTATCATGCAAAATTCTATGCAAAGAAAATATGGTAGAAGATGGGTGTACAAATGTTTAGCATGTGTAACTATGCCTTCCTCTTCAGTAATAATATTTCCCTTTCCTTCCAATACCTGTGCAATTGTGTAATTTCTGGGAACACACTATTTCATTTATCTTATGAAATTACAATGGTTTTACAGGTTAAGCTAGTTTGTGAGAGTCTTATAACCTGTTTCCCATGCAATGTTCATTGTATTTGACTTGTGCTAACTTGTGGCTGATATTCTTAGAGACAGATTAGTCCTTTTTTAATGTCTGCAGTGACTAATCTGTTGATATTTCTTTGACAGGCATCAGGCTATGTTATTTTTTTATGCTTTGCTGCTTCAGTTGCTTATAAATTTGTCTGCATTTCCTCATTGCCCAATACAATTCAAGGAATCAAAGAATGCAATAGAAGAAGGTAACTTATTTATATCAATCACTGTATTTTTGTAGTAAAATTGTTCCTAATATACAGGACAAAATCAAGGAAATGTAAAATTATGATTGCACCTAATCTAGATGCTGTTACTCAAAACGGTTCAGTTGGAGTTCAAGAGTTATTACTGTACTATATATAACAAGATATTACTGTAATATATATAACAAAATAATGAACTAAGGGATGAAATATTGTTCTGGATTTAAACCAGTTCTTCCCAGACAACTTTTTAACTGGCAAATTTTGCTGAAGATCAGAATAATATGCTACAACCAGTTATGAATATATGTTCTATCCTTCCTAGAACATCATTTTCCTGAAATGCAGGTACAATTCCCTAAAGGTTTCCCCTTTCAGTCATATCAATGATGCTCATCTTCAGTTTCATAGCCAAACAGCCAGCAATGTCAGAAGATGCTTCCATGGTCATCTGGCTGCCATGACTATATGCCAAGGTGCATGGAACACTGTTACCTTCCCACCACTTTATGAAGTACCTATTTATCTACTTGATCCAGCTTAACGTAATGGTTCCTTTGCAATCCCAGTAATTCTCTTTCAGTTGCTAGTTTCTAGCAGTTTGAGTTCCATGGGTGTTGTCTGGCTATTTTTAAAGGTCGTGTGGTGGCACAAGTGGTGAAGATGCTGGGCTTGTCGCCTGGAAGGTTGGCAGCTTGGCAATTCAAAACCCATGAGCTGTTATTCCTGTTGTCTGCCAAGTTCCTGCCAACCTAGCAGTTTGAAAGCATGTAAAAATGCTAGTAGATAAATAGGTACCAACTTTGTTGGGAAAGGTAACAGAGTCCCTGCACCTTGGTGTATAGTCATATACATATGTCTTTGGACACACTGGCTCTTCAGCTAGGAAATGGAGATGAGCACTGTCCCTAGAGTTGGCCACGACTGACAGGGGAAATCTTTACCTTTACCTATTTATGTATTTGCATTTTGCATGCTTTTAAACTGCTAGGTTGACAAGAGCTGGGGCAAATTATGGGAGCTCACCTCATTACATGGCAACTCGGGCTGCTGACCTTCCAGCCAACAAGCTCAGTGTCTTAACCACTAGGCCTACCATACCCCCACCATCATTATTAATCCCTTAATATAGCCAAATATTTGTTAGATTGCCTCATCAGGTAAATCTACAGCCTCTAGAGCCCTAGGTAGTTTGAAATCCCTATTTTGTCCCAAACTCAGTTTGAGTGTATATAACAAATAGGGCTTTCCTTTATTCTATTATCACTCTGAATATATTAATGTTCAGCGGTTGAATTTCATGAGGTATTATTTCCCTCTAATTGAATGAAAATTTTGAAATGAAATAAGTAACTATGAAGGAAGTTCACTAACATTTGATCATGTTTATGAGTCAAACTCTTCTGGTTTTGGGGCACTATGTAAGTGCTTGCTATTCTCTTTCTTTCAGGATTTAGTATACTTTCAGTGTGTACAGTCTCAAGATTTCCTGTCTCTCATCCAAGTACTAGAGAACCAGTTTGATGTAGTGGTTACAGATATCAGCCTAGAAACCCAGTTGACTGTGATTTCTGGTCCTGCCTTAACTGTAAAATCAGCTGAGTAACTTTGGGCCAGTCCCATTGTCAGTCCTAGGAAGAAAGCAATGGAAAACTACTTTTGAAAAATGTTGCCAAGAAAACTGCAGGGACTTGGCACCAGGATTCAAGGCTGATTTAAAATCACAAAGCAAACAGACCAATTCAAATGTTAGTCAAGTATAATCCTTATTATTTTTAAGAGATCAAGCCAGATTGTCCATCTAGATGACAATAATTTGCCTATCTGCTCACAATACTCCTAAACTTTTTAAAAGTTGCCTTAGCAGACTTCAGTCTTACAAATTTGATAGTGACTCTTAATATATACCTTCTTTTGGCAAATTCAGGTTATGTTTAATAAATTTGCACTGGTTATCTTCTATATTTTTGTAATAAGTAACTTATGTTTAGATAAACAATGATGCAATCTAAAAGATCTTCCAGTTCTATACTCCTGATGCTAATATAACACAACGATATTGGAAGAACATTGCTCTTTTCTGTAGAATTAGACTTCAGTGGGTTATGGAGATTTGCCTGTTCCCCCTTGAAAAAAATAACTGCCTCAATTGTTTTGTTGGTTGGGGGATTAGGGCTGACAGCAGATGATACTATTACAGTAATGGGTTAATCTATTCCTCAGACCAGAGCACAAGGTGACCTTGTTGGTCCTTAAACATGCCAGCCACTGACTGTATGAAAGCAAAAATGAGTGACATGGAAACTCAGCTTTGGGATCTCTAATAATAGGAGGCACACTTCAGACTTGCTTTCAATTTTTACTCCTCAATGACCTTGCAAAATTAAAGGAAATTAAAAGTAATGATGGGTTGTAATAATAAGATTGAACTAATAGGCAGGTTAAGAAACATACTGTACGTTTTCCATTATAACTCGACTGTGCTGTTTTTTAGCCAAGCTGATATTTTGTAGTTATAAATGAACAGATCTATAGGACATAGGACACCATGTCTATGTATTTCAATCCTGTGGTCCTGAAGAACTATATTTTTCAGTTATGGGAAATAGGCACATTTTCTTACATATCAGAAAATCTCTGTGTACAGCTGTTAAAATCTGTGTAGCCCATACTTGCTTGTATATAGCTTCCTTTTAATGCTATAAAATGGGGAATAAAAACAACTATCTTTTTGCCTTAATAATAACAATTAATACAGGTTAGTGCATCTGTATTTATTGGGAATTCCATCTGTATATATTAAAATATGGGGCATGGTGGCCTAGTGATTAAGATACTGGGCTTGTCAGCAGGAAGGTCTGCAGCACAAGTTCGAGACCCAGACGCTGTGTAACAGGGTGAACTCCCATTATCTCCCCAGCTCCTGCCAACCTAGTAGTTTGAAAACATAAAAATGCAAGTAGATAAACAGGTACTACCTAATTTGGTGGAAAGATAACAGCATTCCATTTCTCTTGGCGTATAGTCATGCTAGCCACATGATCACAGAAGTATCTTCAGATAATGCTGGCTCTTTGGCTATGGAATGGAGATGAGCATTGCCTCCTAGAACTGGATACCACTGAAAGACAGCCGAGGCTTTGGACAGGTTTGCACCTGTGCAGTCTCTCAACTCATCGTACTCGACGCTTTCCATAGTTCACAGAGGAGTTGTGGGTTTTGAAAAGGATAAAAAGACATCTGGAGTGCTGCTGGCAGAAGATGAGGGATGAGTCCAACCAGCACAAGTTAGAACTGCTATTAAGGCCTACCTTGTGGCAATAAGAATGGTGAAACGTTATTTCTCTGCTCTTATTGAATCCGCAGTGTCACCCGATGGCCTTGCTTAGGGTCACCCAGTCTCTTCTTGGATGAAGGGGCTCGGTTGATCATTTGCATGGCTGTGTGGAGGAATTTGTAGAACAGCTGACAAAGTTGCTCGGATTTGGTCCCAGTTAGAATCCTTGTGTGAGGCAGGTCCATTAGAGATGACTAGGGAGGAGCCTTGCCAGTTGGATCCTGTTGGCCCTGATGAAGTGGACAGAGTCCTGGTCACTTTCAGTGCAACCACCTAACTAACACCCCATGAATTAGTTCCTTGTCCTTCCTGACTGGTAAAAGCTGCCAGGACGGTGACCATCAGGTGGGTCCAGGCAGTGATAAAATCCTCACTGTAAGAGGGGATGTTTCTGGGTCCTTTTAAGGAGGCCCCGATCCATCCCCTCCCTAAAAAAACATTGCTGGACTCCACATGCTTGAAAAATTTTTGTCCAATTTCCCACTTACACTTTTTAGGGAAGGTGATAGAAAAGACAGTTATGTGACAGCTTCAGAGGTCCTGGAGGAAACAGATTATCTGGATGAATTTCAGGATTCAGGCCTGGTTATGGGACAGAGACAGCATTGGTCATACTTGTTGATGATCTCTGACGACAGTGGGATGGAAGTAGTGCATCCGTCCTTGCTCTCCTTCACCTCTCGGAACCTCTCCTTCACCTTCTCTTTGGGCCAGCTACAGGAACTGTGGTTGGGTGGCACAGTTTTGCACTGGTTTGGCTCCTTTCTCCAAGACCGGTCCCAATCGGTGTAAAAAGAGAGGAGAGGTCCAGCCTATGGCTGCTTCTTTGTGGCATGCTGCAGGATACAGTACTCTCTCTACTCCTTTTTAACATCTACATCAAGCCCTGGGTGAGATCATCCCTCACCATAGGATCAGTACAGAGATGATAACTCAAATTTACATCTCCATCCATGGTGACCCAAGTAATGCTGTCACTGCCCTCTTTTGGTGCCTGGAGACTGTGGTAATCTAGATGGGGGAAAACAGGCTTCAGTTGATTCCTGGCAAGATTGCATGGCTTTGGGTGCCTGGGATTTCAAGATTTAGGACTTTAACATCTTTAACTCTGGATGGGGTAGCATTGCCCCAGACAGACCCAGTGTGCAACTTGGGGGTTCTCCTAGACTGGCAATTCCTGCTTAAACAGCAGGTAGCAACCACACCTAAGAGAGCCTTTGCACAACTTTGTTGTGCGCCAATTGTACCCTTCCTGGACGAGTCCCTACACTCAGTCACTCATGCCTTAGTCATCTCACCTTTGGACTACTGCAATGCGCTCTACATGGAGTTATCCCTGAAGAGCGTTTGGAAGCAACTGCTGGAGCAAAATGCCACTGCACAGGCAGTTCTTGGGGCTCAAAGAATGGCGCATGTAACATCACTGCTCTGTGTGCTGCACTGGCTGCCAGTTTGCTTCTGGGTTCAATTCAAGTTGTTGGTTTTGACCTTTAAAGCCCTTCATGGCATGGGATGTGGTTGTCTGAGGAACCATCTAACCTCAATGGGGATGGCCCACCCCACCAGGGCTGGCAGAAGAGCCATGCTACAGACCCTGTCTGTCAAGGAATTCTGGCTGGCGGGGTCCAGGAGAAGAGCCTTTTCTGCCATGGCTCCTATTCTGTGGAACGTTGTGCCCTCCCAAGGTGAGGACCACACTCACCCTCTTGGCCTTTCAGAAGGGCCTGAACACCCAGCTCTGCCAGTTTACTTGTGGCCCCAACAGGGATATGTCATTATGGAGGTAGTTAGTAGATTAAGCTAATTGTACCTCCTCCCCATATACACCCTGCTCCTCATAAATTTTTGAGTTTAGCAGCATGTAAATTTGATAGATAAATAAAAAGACAAAACCTTTCCCTTTATATTAAAATATAAGCCTTATTTCCATCTGAGAAAAGGTCAGTCAAGGTAACAATGAATAAAATAATCTTGCCAAACAAACCTGCCCCATTGTTTGTATATTATAGAAAAGATAACTTTAAAGAAAGAACCATTAAACAATACTCTAATTATCAGCTCTTCTTTTTTATTGCTTTGTTTGACCAGAAAATTGTGTCTTACATCTTTTGAAATTCTAGGAATTTTTAAAAAAATAATTTTTCTGGTATTCTCACATCTTAAACCTAATATTTAAAGAAAGGATACTTTAATTCACGGAGTTAAGTAATAATAAATGAAAATCATGCTAAAATGAATTCTGGCATATAGACTTAGTACTTCCTAATCTTTCTCGTGCTGCCATTATTGCAGGGAATGTAGAAGAAATAAGGTACAGTATAAGCCACAAGGACCACACAGTTTTCTCGTGTGATTTAGGAAACATAGAAGGTTAAAAATATATAGCATGATTAAAAATAAATTTTCAGGAATCATTGAGTAGTATGTGTCTTTCTCAATGTAGTAGTAAGTAAAGAATGAGCATTTGTGAGTTTATTACCATATAAAAACTGAAGAGATGAGGTATTGTAAATATTTTAACAAATTCTTTGCAAAAACTACTTGAAAAGTTCATTTACGTTAGAAATGAAGCTAAGGTATTAACATTATTTTAATTATTTTTTTAGTATTCATCTTTGCAGAGGAAGCCAATTCACTCATTGGACGACATCTTCTATATAACCAATTTGATTTTGAACTAATAACCCAAGGGGATCTTGAAAGAGAATGCTATGAAGAGCAATGTGATTTTGAGGAAGCAAGGGAATTTTTTGGAGATTCAAGAAAAACAGTAATTATTTAACTTTGATGACTTGCATAAAGCATTTATTAAATATCAAAACTATCAACCATTTGACATGTGCGTGCTTATCGATTGATAACAGATCAGCAGCACAGTCTGCACAGGAGCAGCTGTTATTGTTTCTTATATACCCTAATACTGAAGCCTTCTAGATTAGTTCAGGTCATATTTTTCTTCAGTTGTCTGAACTGTTATGCAGAGGTGGAAGCAATCCACTGTTTAGGAAACAGCCATCAAATACACATGTTTTATAAATCCAAACCCATGCAAAAGAGGAATGCCTAATCCACTCTTTTATTTTTCATGGGACTAAGAAAACTGGCTATTCAAACTCTGTGTGATCATTTTAGTGAAGCAGTACTCAACATTTAACTTATCAATTGTGAAATTGATATTTCACAATTACAGGTAGTATATGATTTGAAATGTGCAGTAGAGTATTTTCTAGGCAAAGGTAAAAACACTAAGAATATAATTTTTAGAATCTCATGTGGATGTGAGATAATCCTAAGCACTTTCCAGTTGATGCCAGCGGTGTTAATACAATCATATTCTACACAGTGCTTTTTGTAGGAAAAGATGTGTTTCTTATGAAAACAATTCCTTTTTCCAGCATCTGAGTATGGTACTCTGGGTGCCAATAAAATTTAATATCCTTGAAATAGTGTTTGAATATTCACTCAAGTAGTGTAAATCAAATAAACAGAACTGTCACTTTGAGAAATAAACATCATAGTTCAGTGCAACAAATGTATCTTGTTCTGCAGAACAAGATTCAATAAATGCCATGATTCCAACTATTTCAATTGAAATGTTTCTAAAATAACTGTCAGTTTATTTAAAATATAAAATCACACCTTCTTTGTCTTATCTTTTCCCCACCCCATCCACCATCTCACTGACCTGCTTATATGACCATACTTAGGATTTTCATTTGAGTTGTATTTCTAATTTCCCAGTATCAAAGAGAGTTGAAATTTCTTTTAAGCATCTGTCTGCATACAATATATGTTCTTCCAGAGAAATTGGTGGTGTCCTTAATGTGTAGTTTTTGAGCATTTTGAAAGAAAATAAAATTAAAATCTAATCTGGCAAAATCTATGTGTCTTCAGAGAAAAATATTACAGCTAAATTTGGCTAGACTCATTGTATGTATCTATTATTTGTCTTCTTAGATGTCTTTTTGGACTGAATATACTCTTACGAATCCTGACTCAAAAACAGGTAAGACAAAAACAACACATTCATGCATCAGAATTATTTTGACCTGTAGTATTTTGGTTTATGTCCTCTATTTGTAATGAGTTAAAGCTGTTCTTTCAATGGATTTGGCAGACAAGAGAGATTCCTTCTGATGTACACAGTGTATTAAAAGAATTGTTGACACTGTCAGCAAAAATGATTGAATTTATACTAGACAAAGGTTTCCAGAGTATCGTGACTTCGTATTTTCTTTTTCAAATGCTACATTTTATAATAAAGTGTTTTTTCTCAGGCTAGTGATGCTTAAAAGGGCAAGGTTTTGTTTATTCAGATGTTTTTTCTGCCACTATTTGCTGTCATTAAGTTCTCAGTTATCTGTGGGCTAATGTATGGAGATTTTGAGCAACATCCTAATGTCATGCTACTCAATTGTTTGCAAGAGTTTCCATTATTCCCCCATCTGAATATTTTCCACACATCTTTTCTAAGATACTGGTGCAAATTGGAAGGATTTATATTCCAAATTTATACAGTGGTGCCTCACAAGACGAGTAACTCACAGGGCGAGAAACTCACAGGACGAGCAAAATTTTTAATCAAAAAATATTCCGCTAGACGAGCCGCGACTCACGAGACGAGGAAACTTCGCGCCAAACCTTGCGCGTCATCAGTAAGC
>JANHZU010009295.1:143110-157676 GCA_032468055.1 Acrochordus granulatus | reverse complement strand
AAAAGAAGAACTGGCCATCTCAAACAAAATGAGACTGCAAAACTAGTTCTAAAGTATTACAGTTCAGGTTTATATGTTGTTCTAAGCCAAATGCAGGCTAAGTGGGCTTATTGAATGCTTTGCAACGGCTGAATTAGTATCATATTCTGAGATAAAAATGACCTAATTCAATGTTCACACATCATGTTAAGCTGCAATGTTGATTTTCTGCAGCTGGCATGGTTTTCAAAGTACAATGTATAAACCAGCTGTTTTAGTTTGTCAACCATGATGTATAAATCTCATACCTGTGAGTCATTAAGAGCTCTCAGAAGCTCTGCTAAGACTGGTGTGCAACAGGAGGGGTCATCTTGGACTCACAGTTCCTGCTCAAAGAACATATGGCAGCTGTGACCAACAGGACATTTGCACCACTACACTTTAGCATGCTAAGTCCTTTTCTGGACTGGGAGATCCTTCAAAGTGTCACTCACACCCTCTTCACCTCATAAATGGATTACTGGAATGTCCGCTGTGCAGGACTTCTCTTGAAGGCCACTTGGAAGCTACAGATGACAGTGTTGGTCATGCCATGCTATGTCCCTGTGATTATACTGCTCTGTGAGCTAGTTATTAATGATATCTGGGGTGCAATTGAAGTTCACTTATAAAGCCTTTCATGGCATGGGCCTGGTTATTTGAGGGACTTCCTGTCTCTTAGTTGTGTCTGCCTATCCATTGCAATCAGGCAGATTGGGTGTGCCCAGGAAAAGCGCTTCCCCATCCCAGTGCCTGCCCTCTGGAATGATATCCCTTCAGAGAACCAGATGTCTCCCACCCTGATGATATTCAGGAAGCTACTGTATTAAAGGTGAGCATCAATTTTGATACATCAAAACAAGTAGTTGTTTATTTATTAAATTGATGCTCACCTGGTTCTTTTTCCAGGCTGTGGGGCTAAGTGAAGTTTGAGCCCTGCTGGATGGATTTTCTTTGATTATATGGAAGATGAAGCCATTAATTGGTTCTCTTTTGTGTTCTGTATTTGATGGTTCTAATTGTAAGCCACCCAGAGCTCTTGGGATTCTGGCAGCCTATAAGTGATAGGAAGACAGGAAGGAAAGCAAGAAGGGAAGGAAGGGAAGTTTAGGAATGTAGAGGGATTTGACCTCTCTTGAGCTCAAGAACTTGAGGCTATAAAAATGTTGTCTACATATCTTTTGAAACAATTGCTGTGAGTTCAAGTAGTTGTTTATTTATTAAATTGATGCTCACCTTTATATTCATTTCAACATTCAGGGAAGCTCCCAGCAATAAAAATATAAAATGCATAGGGCTGGGCAATAGCTCTTAAGTGGGCAGGACTCAATTATAACAGGACAATGGCCTTGTTCACAATGCTTATTTTAGTTGATTAGCAGAGGCAGCAAAACAGGCTGGCATCTTGAGATGCAAAAATACCCTCTATGTCCCAGAGATAGATGGGTCACAGAAAAAGAGGTTGGCACATTCATAGCTCTATTCCCCCATTTTTAAAAGCAGGAATATTGGAATCAGGATTGTGTTATCCTGGCAGCCATTCCCTCATCGTTGAGGGAGTTAAGCCTTCCTCATAATGCAGATGTTGAGTGTGCGTATTCAGAGTCTGAATGTGAAACCCTTATTCAGAATTCTTAGAGCTGGGTTGAGCTGCCAGTTGTGCTGGCAGGAATGACACAGGAACATAACATGCCATTAACACAAGATAAAGCTGTCAGCATCATCAGTCTCAAGGCACAGCCAGATGGCTGCATTAATCTTGAGTGGTAGAAATTGTGCTGCTCCATCAAGCTTTGTTGTGCCTTCACCATAAGGATTATGTGAGCAGTTCTGTTACTAGTTTAAATATAGAACAAGTGTAGGAAATTGATGGATGGGATTCTCTTAGCTGCCTTACTCCCACCCCTGCACTATTCTTCAGTGGGAGAAAATACCATCAATTTAATGGTATCTTTAATGTGTGGTGGAGGCCTGGAATGATGGGTTTAGCCATCTTTTAAGTAGCCTAGCAACAGGTCACACCTTTGTCCTGTCATTGGACACACTTCTGAGGATTCATGTCTAGCACAAGACTAGCACTCTTTTAAAGAGTGCTAAAGCCATAACCCAAAGCAGATTACAGGCTCTGCGAAAGGGCATTGGATGAAGAAGGCAATAATGATCAGTCATGGTCAAGGCCCATTCTTGACAAGTGCAGCAAAAGATCAGCAGTGATTATTACAAATGGCCATGACTACAGCAGCTTGAAGTAGCTCCGGAGTAGGAAAATGTTGCTATCTCTCCCTACAAAACAATAAACACATTTTGTCATATGCATCCCTTGACAAAGGAAGCTGAAGAAAACTTATAAGGAATCCATTAATGACTGAATCAGCAACATATTACAGACAGAATTCAGCTGTTTTTCCCAGTTTAAATCAGCCTTTTTTAGAAATTAATGGTCTCTTCAGAAAGCTTTCAAAAAACAAGAAATCCATGTTTTAAAGACAAATCTAGCACTTTTTCAAAATAGTGCAAAACCTGTATGTGTGTGTGTAATGTGTGTGTGTATATATGTATATATATATGTATGTATGTGTGTATACATATACATATAGTCATATGAAAAAGAAAGTACATCCACTTTGAGTTCGATGGTTTTACGTATCATGACATAGTAAAAATCATCTGGTCCTTATCAGTTCTTAAAAGCAGGTAAATACAACCTCAGATGAACAACAACATATTACATGACATATTACGCCATGTCATCATTTATTTTACAAAAAGAAAGCCAAAATGGAGAAGCCATGTGTGAAAAACTAAGTACATCCTTACTGTTTCCATAGGGATGAAGAGGGTAAGTAGCAGCCAGATGCTGCTGATCAAGTGCTCTTGCTCGATTATTCTTATGCTCAACATTAGCAAGTGTGACTACCTCTATAGACGCCAAAGTTTTGTGAGTTTGCTGGTCTCCAGCATTGAGATGTGTGTTAACACAATGCCAAAGAGGAAATCAAAGAGGAAATGAGGACATCAGCAATGATCTTAGAGAAGCAATTGTTGCTGCCCATCAATCTGAGAAGATTTATAAGGCCATTGCCAAACAATTGGAAATCCATCATTCTACAGTGAGGAAGATTATTCACAATGAAAAACATTCAAAATAGTTGCCAGTCTTCCCAGGAGTGAACGTCCAGCAAATTCACCCCAAGGTCATACATACCATACAATGCTCAGAGAAATTGCAAAAAATCCAGGCATTACATCTCATACTCTACAGGCCTCAGTTAGCATGTGAAATGGTAAAGTTCATGACAGTACAATTAGAAAAAGACTGAAAAGTATGATTTGTCTGGAAGGATTGCCAGGAGAAAGCCTCTCTAAAAGAATATGGCAGCACAGCTTAGGTTTGCAAAGAAGCACAAGGCTTCTGGAAGACTGTCCTTTGGACAGACAAGACCAAAGTGGAGATGTTTTGCCATAATGCACAGTGCCACCTTTGGTGAAAACCAAACACAGCACATCAGCACAAACCTCGATGATTTGGTGGTGGAGGGGTGATGATTTGGGCTTGTTTTGAAGCCACAGGACCTGGGCACCGTGCAGTCATTGAATTGACCATGAACGCCTCTGTCTACCCAAATATTCTAGAGTCAAATGTGAGGCCATTTGTTCGACAGCTACAGCTTGGCTGACAACAGGATAGTGATCCCAAGTACACCAAGTCTACAACAGAATGGCTGCAAAAGAAAAGAATCAAGGTGTTGCAATGGCCCAGTCAAAGTCCAGACCTCAATTTGACTGAAATGCTGTGGCAGGATCTCAAGAGAGAACTGTGCATAAACAAATACCCACAAAAAAAGAAGAAGAAAAAAGAAGAAAGAAAAGAAGAAAGAAAGAAAAGTAAAGAGCAGCCTAAAATTCCTCCACAACGTGAGAAACTGATAAAGTCACACAGAAAACAATTACTTCAAGTTATTGCTGCTAAAGATGGTTCTACAAGCGATTGGATTATAAGGTGTACTTAGTTTTTCACATATGTCTTCACTATTTTGACTTTATTTTTGTAAAATAAATGATGACATGGTGCAATATGTCATGTGTTATTCATGTGAGTTTGTATTTACACTTTTTAAGAACTGCTAAGGACCAGATGATTTTTACTATGTCTGCTGAATCAACATTTTCATGATTACAGCATTTCCACAAACTGCTAAGTTAATTTCTATTTAAATCTGCATTAAAATGACAGTAATCTGTTAATTTTTCTTGACAGTCATAGCATTATTTATACTTGAAATACTTAAGGTTCTGTATTAGAATTTTTCAAAATATAATTCTTCAAATTACAGGTTTGCAGTTCCCTTGTTCATCTTTTCTCCCCTTTTTAAAGATAGGGACATTTGCTTTCTTCCAAGGTTTTTCAGAGATAAAAATAAATTTGCAGTCCTGGAATGCAATTCATTTGGCCCAGAAGTTCTAAATCAAATAAATATATTTCTTCACAACTATAAAGTGAAATATTTAGCCATCTTCTCAGAAAAATCTGACCTAAAATAAGAGTAGTGCTATCTTTTTGCAGTACTTGAGCAGCTGGCATACTGATTCTTTTTCTAATTTCTTTTCAGCCGATCCAAAGCCTTATTTGTTGTTCTTAGCATCTGTTATTAAACTCAGCTCAGTCTGAGCATAAACCTTTCTGACACTATATCTTAAGCTACTAATATGTATGGTTAATCCTCTTTTCACCTCCTACATCTATCCTTCTTTCCTTTTTTTCTATTGAGGTCAAAAAGGTGTATGCTCAAATAATGTAAGCCAGTATTAAATGAAGACCTGATTTATATGGAAAAATTGATCTGTAAATTTAGATTTGTATGCCTGAAGAAATGACTTTCTATTTAGTTTATATGTTTGCACAAACAAAATATGAAATAGGGAGTGATGTGACTGTGTGCCAACTAATGTAGCCTAGTATATTAAATTGTACATTCCTGGCTTAGTCAGGTATATGGTATATGCAAGACTGTTGTCAGAGAAAATGTTGATGTAATATATTTTTGATATAAAAATGAAGTAAAATGGCATTGAAATGCATGCTAGTGTTTAGATCTGTTGGCCACATTGAACAGTATTTGGCCATTAGTATTTTGCCATAATTGAAATGAACAGTCTTTGTTAGATGAGGGATTGGCAACCATTGCTCAAGAATAAGAGAATACATCTGTGCCATGGGGCTTAATAGTATTATTAGATGCAGAATACCTATGTTATGACAGCCTGTTTTCTTTCAGATGACGATCATGTTTCTATTGCATTAGTAGCTGAAAAAAATTCATGTAATACTTAATATGGAAATTATAGTTATATAAAAATGAAGATGAATTATATTTGAAGGACATTTCCCTTTAAGAAATTTTCTTAAAGAGCTTTTTCTAAATTAGAATTGTTCTTAAATAATATGTGGATTTTTTTTTACATTTGCTATTAAATATTAATTTGTTAGTTGTTTGGAGAACTAAGGATCACTTTTGGGACCTGATGCAAGCATTCTGTCCCATGCAGTCAGCTAGTTTTAACATCATACTTTCAAAACTAATGGAATTTTTTACGTAGGTGCAATTTCATCTCATTTTTTGACTGATTTATAGAAGAATAGAAGTTACACACACACTTTAGATGGCTTTATTATAGATGCAGAATTAACAATTTTACTTGCTATCATAATTGCTGCTTTGTCCAGATTTCCACCCACATTTTGATTTTTCTTGACAAACCTTGGAGAAAATGTGGAATATTGTCACAGTTGCATTGAACAACAGAGGCACTTGACATAATCTTCTCATTCAAATGCATGAAAGTATTGATTTGAATCTGCTCTTGAGATACTTGGAGAACTTACAAAGATCAAAAATATGTATCTCCTTGCTTCTCTTCTGCTTGGAGATCTATAGATCAATTGGGGCTTGCTCTCTACTTTGCTGCTAGAGTATCTTTCAAATGTGAGTATTACCAAGAAAAGTCCTTTCTCCTGCCTGAAGAGATCCCTTTGACTCACATTTGTTGGAGCAAGCAATGCTTTTTTAAGCTACCATGTGATGTCAGAAGTGTATTTCTGTTTCTAAAGAAGAAGACTTCCCTATGAAAAATAATTAGATGTCTTATAGATGCTATATGCTTAACTTGTTTTTAGAAATTTGAAATATTGTACATTTAAATTTGTTCTGTTTATACTTGAAATGTATATATAGATTAACATTAAAAATTGGGATATTGAAAAATACAGAAATGCAGAGCAGAATAGTTAATAAATCTTACAATCACTCTGAAATATAGAAAGGTAAATGTTTTCTGTTTTAGATGTATTAACTAATTTACAACATTACCAATGTATTGGTGCAAAAGGATTCTAAGTTACAATTATTCATGCCCTTGCAGATGAGTCACTGCTCAACCACTAAAGTTTAAATAAATATATGTTTTGATATATGTTTTGGTTAATTGTCAGATTTTCATCTACATGTGTGTTCTCTTCCTTTTTGCCTTTGAAGTTTAAACTATGGAGGAGGACCTTCATCACACTCTGAAACGGATCTTCTCAGACAAACATATACAACTTCTCAGCAGCTTCCTGCGTATGCTACCACACCCCATCCTTCTGGTAATAATAATTTATGAAATGATTTTTTAAAAAATAGTTTAGAGCTGACAAATGATAAAATACATTTCAGGAGAATTACTGAGATATATGTTGATCCTTTGTATACCTCTTAAAACTTTTGGGAGGGAGAAATTATCTGTTCCCACTTTTTTCTTGGAACCCTAAACATGGGATTTAGAGAAGAGTGGAATAGGTGAAAATTGCCCATTCCCTCACTCATTTCATCTTTCAGCTAATAGCCTGCTAAATACAACATAAATGAAAATTTTCCTAGATAGTTTGTAATATTGTTCATTTCTTCTCTTTAATTTCAGCAACTTGTATGGTTAATTAAATAAACAAGCAGAACTTTTGGCCATAACAAAGCTCAATCAGAATATTGTGATTTAATTTTTGATTGGACATTTAAGTGTCGAAGTATATCTAGGATAAAACTCATATATACTTTTTTATATAGGTCTTCCTGGAATTTTTGATAATACTACACACAGTGGCAATAGCAACACTAAAGAAACATCAGCTATGAATTTTCTCTCTCAGGTTGAATCTCGCAATACTCAGACTGTTTCTTCAGGAACAACTCTCTTACCACAATTTAGGGCTCCCACATGGCAACCAGGTGACATTTTCTTAATTTTTCAGTAATGCTGGCATGTCTGTGTAAACATCATCAAAGAATATATATCATTGGCTTAGATTAGAGCCATTTGTCTCTGAATAGGAACATTCTATTATCTAGGGAAGACTTTTATCTCACTGGATTTTGATCTTTTGTTCATTTCTATCTTTGCAGCCTTATTATCTGCATAGAAATATGGTGTACATAAGTTTGGAGAATTGTTCTGTAGAGAGGATAACTGCTACTATGGACAAAATTTGTCCTTGTGACAGCGGGTACTAATGGAGAAATTGCAACATTCCTAGTGTATTCTACTGTGGGAATATATTTAACATAGTTCTACTTGTGAATACTCATATTGACATAATAAAAAGTAAAGCCAAAGAAAAGGTAGTTTCCAAAGGGATGGGAAAAATTCCTATCAACTATAAAGCAATCTTTAATAGCTGAAATTGTCAAAACAGGAACCAGTGCAACTAAGGTTGGTCTGAATCATAATGTGAACAATGATTAGATGTCTTCCAACCTCAAGGTTGGGAAAAAAATGATCAAAAGTCCATTGACTCACAAGGGTGAGAAGAAAAGGCTTAAGGTTTAAACATTGGCACAGATATACATACAGGGCTTGATGTCTTTTCTAGTCAGTAGGTTTTCTTTGTCCATTTGTCAAATTTATATGGCCCACTCACAGAAAGTAATTCTAGGCAGTATACAATAAAACACCCTATTAAAACATTCTATAAAACCAGTTAAAAGCAATGAACATATTAAAGCAAGATAATAAGAGGAAAACTATTATATATAATATAGCTGGTGATCAAAATCCTTATTACCAGAGGTTCCCAAAGTTTGCTGATGAAACCAAGTTTTAAAGGTTTTCCAGGATGTCACAAGGTTTTGGGAGGGATGATGTTCCAGAGGGTGGGTGCCATGTGGAAAAGACTTATCTCCAAGATCCCATCAGATGGAACTCCGTCACATATGAGACACGCAGTATGCCCTTCCTGCTGAATGTGATGGCAAAGATAGCTGTAATTGGGATATTGAAAAATACAGGAATGCAGAGATAGCTGTAATTGGGAAAAGGTGGTTTGTCATAGAACCTGTCAATATGCCATGTAGAGCTTTAAAGATCAAATCTAGTACCTTGAATTGGACCTGGAATTAAACTGGTAACCAATGCAGCTCTCAGAGCAGAGGTGTAATGTATGTCCTTCTAGAGGTACACATAACTGCCTATGTCACCTCATTTTTCACCAGCTGAAGCTTCTCGATACTCTTGAAGAGCAACCCCATATAGGTTGATTTACAGCAGTCAATTTGGGATATGACCAGGTCATAATTATATATGACTTGTTTTGGCAGTGAAGCAACTTACCTAGCATTGCCAAGTTTGTGAAGCTGTTGATGTTACTCTCTTTCTGAATGTGGGGTTACAGTTCTTGAAATCAATCTGAGTTTCTGGACTGTAGACATTTTTAATCCTTGTTGGTCTGAAGTCTAATACAATCCTCTAGGTTTCTATGTTACATTAAAAGCACCAGTCTAACTATCTCCACCAGTCCTCTAAGCATGGGATAGAATAATGGAAAGAACTGTATTTTGGTACTGCCTGCTAAATCTGATGTAAACTCAGAATTCCAAGAGAATTAACACCAAGTCTTTGAATATGTCTAGTTTTCAAATACAGAGGGAAATATTTTCTATGATTAAGTTCAAGACTAAATGAAATGGTTAGGTACCAGTTTTATATTTCCCTTTCCATTAATGACTGATTACATCTCATTTATGTTTTTTTAAGCAGGCATGCATTCATCAACTGAGCTTTTTGTTGCTGGAACCCTTCCAACATCTGGAACCTTTCCACCAACCTCAATCTATCAACATCCCAATGATTTTAGCAGTAGAAACTTTGTTACTACACCTTCTCTAACACTTCAGGATACAACTTTTAGTCCAACTTCAAATGGGCTTCTGACTGCTCATGACCCTTTATTGCAGATCAAGACATCCCAAGGCACAGTTTCCCCTGCACTGACATTTGAACGTCTTGGCAGTTACATATTAAGTACCAGTGTACCACCACAATCTTCAACATACCGTTCTGCTCAAGAGTCTGCACCACATCTCCTGCAGCCACAGTTCAGCTTACTATCTTCTTCATTTGGTGGAGGAGCTCAACAGACTCCACAGATGTATAACTCAACTTTGTTTACTGGTTCTACTGCCTCCATTGAAAGAGCACTGCAGCGTGAATGTAGTGTAATTAAACACCATCAGCGGCCTTCAAACACACAATCTGTTCAGGCACAACTGACTGGTTCACAGCATTCCTTACAGAACTATTTACGAAATACAAGTGAAAATGATTATCAGGATGTGCCCCGCCAATCATCCTGTAGTCCGACTGGTGATGCTACTCAGGTGAGCAGTAGTGGTCCACAGCAGAAAACCTCTCAGGTTTCAGTGGAGCTTGCACAGTCATATGCATCAGCAGTTCCATCACCAGGTTTCCCATCTGTTTCCACTACAAAGATAAAACAGTGTTCTACAAAACAACCACCAAGGTCAACAAAAACCCCTAAACCACAAAGTGTAGCCCCTTCTGTACCAACACAAAGCTATTCCAAAATTGCACAGAACCAGAACTCTGTAATAGCAGGTCAAGCACAAATCTATTCTACAGCACAACTTCCAAATCTTCTGTCAGTAAGTCAGTCACAAAATTATGTTTCAACACAGTCACAGAATGTGCTACCTGTTAGTCATGCACAAGTATTCTCAACTATTGAGATGGAGAAACTGCCATCATTGTACAAAACACTTTCTTTTGCTGGGCAATCACAAGCTGCTACATCTGATAGTCAGGCACTAACATACACTTCTGATCAACAGGTATTAACCTCCGTTTCAAATAACTTCTCTGGGCAAACAAGAGATCTTTCTTCAAGCAGCCAATCTCAAAATTATTCTTCTAGTCATTCTCAGGGTATGTCAACAGTTAGCCAGCCACAGATTAGCTATTCATCTCAGTCACAGGTCTTACCAGTTGTTAGTCCTTCAGAAACATTTTCTTCTTCTCATATCCAAAGCTTGTCAACTACAAGCCCTCCTCAGAACTATCTTTCATTACATTCTCAGGTACAAGAATCATCCTCTTCACAGTCTCAGAAATTTTTGCCAGTTGTACAGTCAACTCCTTTTGAAGTAACACCAGATTCCCCAACATTGCAGAACAACAGGTCTTCCTTAGATACAAAGTCATACATTAAAAGGAAATCTGATCCTAATTTGTATCAAACATCTAAACAAGATGAGCAGTTTCCAATGCATAACATGCAGACACTGCAACAGCAAACATCTCTTGATTCCTCTCCTCAGAGACTTGCTGCTGATGATGAAATTAATGCTCAGGATACAACTTACAAAGTTTCCAAAGCAGATAATCGCTATTCTCAGAGTGTAATCAGAAGTAACTCTCGTCTTAAAGATCAGATTGTTGGGCTTACTCTTAAGAGGTCAAAAAAAGATGAAACAATGGTTAACTCTGTGACTCAAATCAACCATATTACGAATACAGTGAACCCTGATATTAAAAAAGCAACTAATTTACTATCAACACAAGTAAATGCAGACAGTAAAGAACTTAGCCAGCAGCAGTCTCTTATGCCCAAGGTTCCTGAAGTTAAAGTCTCAGAGCAACAGGTTCATGTTAGCTCATCACCTCAGCTTCATGCTCAAGCCATACGGCATAGCCATCAACTGTGCCTGCCTACTTCACAAGTACTTCTAGAACCTTCCTGTGATTTACAAATGCTTCAGCAGTCAATATTACAGTCTGGTTTAGGGTACACAAAAAATGTTCCACAAGTGCAGCACATTATGAATTCTCAGCCGTATCTACAGGTGGATGGCCATATGATTCAAGGCAATGGGAGGCATTCTCAGGAACAACTTCATTCACAACACTCTGAAGTTTTGAAAATTAACATTTCGGAACCATCAAAGCCACTACAGCATCATCTGATATCAAAAGATAATTTTGGACAGCCAAATCATGAATCTAAGAATCAGTTTGTTTCTCTTAGTTCTGTATGTTTTCCAGAATCTGTACTTCTTAATGATGAAAGGAATATATTGTCTAATGTTGATGATATCTTGGCAGCCACAGCTGCAGCTTGTGGGGTAACTCCATCTGAATTTGCAAAATCAACAGCCAATGAAGAAGAAATTCAGTCAGCTGAAAATGGAGACAGCTCTAAGTCTCAGTTTCATACAATAGATGTCAGACATGTGACTCCTGATTTCAGTTCATCACATGCAGTTTCTGGAAAGCCAGTTAGTATAAACAATATTTCTTTAAATGGAGGTCATGTTACCCTAAATTTAACAGCAATGTCCACAGTACAGACAAAAGACAGGAACCGCAGTCAGCAACATATTGAAATTTCAGATCAAGGTATTCCTACTAGAGTTACAACAGTTGAGATTGAAAGAAGGCAGGAACAGGTTTCTAGTCAAGTTAAGCAACAGTCCAGGACCAGGACCGAATCCGAAACTAAAAATAATGTCCATATGGATGGAACTTTAAACATTAAAGATATGGAACTTATTTCACATAGTAGGACCCTAAATGAAGAGATTGCAGTGTCAAACACAGATTATAACTTGGCAAGTGACAAGGCTGAAGCTCCACTGCAACAAATAACTATGCAGCATCCAAGAAGTGAAAATGGTAATAATATCGAATACAAAAGCCAACTTTTCCTGGAAGAGGACCTTGAAAAGCAAAAGAACCGAGGACAAAATCAAATTAAACATGTCAATGAAGTTGATGCAAATCTGAAGCCGATGAAACGAAGTGGGCAGTGCAAACGTCAGAACTCAAGAGGAATTGATGCAAGCTTGCCTTATACTCCTGTTCCTGAAAACTGTCATGAAATTTACCAACATCAAGAAAAAATGAGGCAGAAAATAAAAGAAGTGGAAGAAAAACAACCAGAAGTTAGAACAGGATTTATCGCATCTTTTTTAGATTTCTTAAAATCTGGTCCCAGACAGCAGTTTTTAGCACCTGCTATCCGTGTTCCTAATCGTGTGAGAAGACCTGTCACCCCTCTTATTAGAGTACCTTGTCAGTTGACAGTCTCAAAAGCTCAGACAACAGCAGTTCCTTCATTTTTTGAGGGCTCTGCTGAAAATTCAGTTAAGAACAATTATGAAGAACCTAAATCAGAAGCCCTGCCTTTTTTATCTTTTGATAATGTGGAGAGCAACAAAGATCACCAAAAGAGTATAAATTCTCCATTACAAACATCTGATAGAAACATAAAGTCAGGTAAATATTACTATCCTTGTGATGAGATACATGCTTGAATTTAAATATAGTTTTTCATTGGTTGAATAATCAATAATAAATAGCTCTTTCTGTTCTTTGAATTAATGAGCATTTTGGGAGGTTCAGAAATGTTTTGAAAGTAATTTACTTTTTAATATTATTGGGAGTACTTTCAAATTCAATTAAAACAATTAACGAATTCATGTTATATAGAATTTGCATTAAAAAAGCTTTTTTACAGGACCACAATTCCTTGTTTAAACTGAAATCTGAATAACCTACCCAAAAGAGGAATTTTTAAAACATTCTTACCAATAATTTTAGATTTGTCTATAACATAGATAATATATACTTTTAGAAAGTTGTATGGAAATTTGTTTGCTTTTTACATTTAAATATCTTCAGCACTTAATTTTTCCATGACAAGGTCAGATACAGTATATAGATATTGCTGTTATATGAAAGGCAAGATAAATTTTAACCCTTATTTTTTTTTGTATTCTCTATTAATATTTTTAATTGAAAGCAGATCTATGAAATTTATGCAGGATTCCTAGAATATGAGAAATTTACTAATGTTAATCAGACCAGTTAATATTTTGCTCTCAACAATAATTTGTGGAGTAAACTATTTGTGTTATAAATGTGAAAATGAATTCAAATTCTTATGTAAAGTGCTTGTTTTGTGTTTTAGAAATTGACAAAACTGTTTCTCAGTCCATTACTAATGTTGTTCTAAATAAGGAAGCTTCTCAAGTTACAGTTACAGAAGCTCAGGTGAAAACCTGTGTAGCACAGTTTGAAAAGGAGAGTGTTGTTACCAACCACTTAGCAAAATCTCAAGCATTGGTTGCCATAGAAGGATATATTGAAGATGACAATGGAGATAGTGGAGGCGAAGGCATATACAGAGAGCGTGATGAATTTGTGGTGAAGATTGAAGATATAGAACCATTAAAGGTAAATCATCTATTTTAATATTTTATTTTTTAATATTATTTATTTTAAATTTAATTTTTATTTATGTATTTTGTATTTTTAAAATATTGAATCAAAAATATCTAGAAAGATTCATGCAATAAGTATAAACACATATAGCAATGTAATGTATCATATTTAGAACTCAGAGACTTTTCAGAAAAAAAAATATATATACTCATATCCTCATCCATATACTGTTAAAACTCTTGTGTCTGATACTTCATAACCATCAATTGAGTGAAGCACTGCATCAGAGAGCAAAATAAGAAAGATCAACTACATTTATGGAAACTCCTAACTGACTTTTTGCTGAAAAGGAGAAAAATGAACTTAAGATTAATGGTTATGAAATTTAGAAAGGATAACTGTGGGGGAAACTAGGACTGAACCATATGTGAAGAGGGGGATCAGCCTAGAGTCATTACTCATGACCAAATGAAGGAAGGGCAACCCCTGGGTCGACTGTTAGATTATAAGCCAAGGTCAGAAGTTTTGGCACTTAGAAGGAGAAATTCTTGTAATTCTTGAGACAGCCATTAAAGTAGTAAAATAGAATTTACTTTCATTTGGCTCTTCCTGTTCAAATCTAACAGTAACCAAAGGAAAGAAGTAATGATGTAATTTTAGAGAGAAAGGGTAAAATATAAATACATTTATAAGCACCGACAAAAAGATCAGAAGCGACTGCTTTATAATCTTTTCTTTTTGTATTTCCTTTCTTAGTTATTCACTTTTTTGATATTTATCTTGTAAAAAAATTCTTCAATAGCAGTACTCAATAATATGGATTATAACAGCACTGATCCAGCATAGATAGATTACAGCACCTAATATCCACAAATGCTCTCTCCCATAGCCACAGTTTTTGTAGGAAAACTCACTATAGAGGAATCGCAACAAAGTTTAAAAAATAGGCATCTGGACTGGATTTTTCTCAAGTCGAAGACGTTTCGCCTTTAATCCAAAA
>JANHZU010009295.1:117240-128625 GCA_032468055.1 Acrochordus granulatus | reverse complement strand
CCCCTCGAGCTGAGGGCTGCCCCCTCCCTGATGGCCTTCCGGAAGGGCCTTAAGACCTGGCTCTGCGAGATGGTCTGTGGCTCCAGGGAGGGCTCATCATCATCTTGGAGGTGGCTGGTTGATTAATAGCCATCCTCACCCCCCTTTTTATATATTAAATATTTTTAGCCCACCTCTCTAGTCTGCCAGGTTTTTTATTTTTATTTTAATGTTTTATTGTATTTTAATTTTTTTACTGTTTTAATTAATGTTTTTAAGGGTTGTTTATTGTTAACTGCCGAGAGTCTCTGGATTTCGATGGCATATAAATCAAATAAATAAAATCACAAGAAACTATGGCAAATTCTTAAAGAGATGGGAGTACCAGACCATCTTACTTATCTCCTAAGAAACCTATATGCTGCTCAAGAAGCAACAGTTAGAACCGGATATGGAACAATGCATTGGTTCAAAATTGGGAAAGAAGTACAACAAGGCTGTATATTGTCACCCTACTTATTTAACTTATATGTATAGTACTTCATGGAAAATCCCAGGCTTGGTGAATCACCAACCAGAATGAAGATTGCTGGGAGAAATATCAATAGTTTCAGATATGCAAACGCTACCACTTTAATGGTAGAAAATAAAGAATAACTAAAGAGCTTCTTGATGAAAGTGAAGGAAGAGAGTGCGAAAGCTGGCTTGAAACTCAACATTAAAAAAATTTAAAGCATGGCATCAGGTACCATCACTTCCTGGCAAATAGAAGGGAAACAAATGGAAGTAGTTACAGATTTACCTTCTTGGGCTCCAAGATCACTGCAGAAAGTGACTGCAGCCATGAATTAAGAGACGCTCCTTGGGAGGATAGCTATGACAAATGTAGGCAGCATATTAAAAAGCAGAGATATCCGCTTGCCAGCAGTGGTCCATATAGTCAAAGCTTTCTGAATCGTAATGTATGGTTGTGAGAGTTGGACCATAAGGGAGGCTGAATGCCAAATAACTGATGCTTTCAAATTGTGGTATTAGAGAAAATTCTTGAGAGTCCCTTCGAGTGCAAGAAGATCAAACTAGTCAGTCCTAAAGGAAATCAACCCTGGACAGATACTGAAGCTGAAGCTCAAATACTTAATTGGAGAGAGGACTCATTGGAGAAGAACTTGATGCTGGGAAAGATTGAAGGCAAAAAGAGAAGAGGATGGCAGAGGATGAGATGGTTAAATAGCATTGTAGATGCAATGGGCGTGGATTTGGGTGGACTCCAGGAGGCAGTGCAGGACAGGAAGCCTGGTGTGCTGCAGTCCATGGGGCCCTGAAGAGTCAGACACCACTGGGTGACTGAACAACAACAAAATACTACACATAATTCCGAATTTAACAAAAAAATAAAAGAATTATATTTGATTCATTGTCAAGCACCATACAGAAAAACGGAAAGGGAAAAAACAAATGCAAATTCCTGGTTAGACTGGTTATGTATTTCTGCTGAAATAAGAGTTTTCAAAAGCATACATTCTCTGCTTTATTTCTTGAATTTCTTTGGAGATAACTGATAATCCCCCACTTTTTTCAATCCCTCCATGGACAGACATCTTCTGCAGATGTCTCCTTGTGTTCTACCCCTTGATAACTCCAAAATCTCTTCAGCAGAGAGACTCTCTGTGTAACCAAACAACATGTATCATTTGTGGATTTTGTCTAAATATGTGGCATTCAGATTGGCCAACTGTAAAAGTCATACTGTTTCCAGCCTGTTTCCTTTACAACATATTTTTTAATAAAAAGGATCCTAATTTAAGTTCTTAACATATTAATTAGACATACTTTATAATTATTTTTACTTTCTAAACTTTTATAACTTCCTTTTAAGGCTGCTTTGGAATGTTTTCCTGAACTGACGGTAATAACTCGAGATTCTAAAGGAAAAATGGGGGTGAATGCAGTTTCTAGAATCAAAATGAATGGGAAAGCATATAATAAGAAAACATTGAAGATTTCTAAAGCAACCACAAAATTATCACAGGTATGTGCAGTAAGTTTTTTTCTGCCATATTTCTGATGGGATATTGATTGCTTGAATGTACTTTTAAACAGTAAATTAGGAATAAATGTGCTTTTCATTCAAATATTTAAAAAAACAATGACAAGACAGTGTTTTTAAAAACACTTTTTGTTATTTTGTTATTTCTTTAAAGCTAAAGAGAACTGTTTTTTAAAAAGATAGCAGCTCCTTATGATTGAACATCTTTACTTGGTAGGAAGTGCCAGTATATCTAACAAATATGAATAGAATTTCTCTGTAAAAGAGATTTTTATGTTATAAGCACATCTCAGACTATAATTTCTAACTTTTCCTCATATCTCTGTGACTGCTTTTACCTGGATACTTTTCAGCCTATTTGTATTTATTGTAATGACTCCTGCCACCATAACTTTCACTTGAAAATGGTAGATGTCTCAGAACATTATTTCAGTCGATACAATAGGCAATTCTGCTACAACTTCTTTATTTCTTATATTAAATCCATACAGGTTAGTGCAACGGGCAATACACTGGGAAACTGTTGAGTTGTAGTTATGCCTTAGGCACAAAACCAGCTGGGTGACTTTAGACCAGTCACTCTTCCTCTGCCCTAGGAAGCAAGCAATGTTAAACCAGTTCTGAAAAAAACACTTTGCTGCCCAGAGTCACTTGCTTGAGAGGGAAGAAAATTCCAGGAACCTGTTTATAAATCTCCAGGACTCAACACTGTCTCAAAGGTACCCTCCAGACTCACCAAAATTGCTTCTATAAATCTTTGGAAAAGTTTCATCAACGATGATTTTGGCAAGAAGGATCAATTCCATATTTTAAACTGATGACTTCTTGTTTAAAAAGAGCATAGCCTGTTGTACATAAAATCATCTTAAATAATAAAGACAACAGTTCTGGTCATAGGAAAACAAAGCAATTAATTGCAAAAGGAGCCAGCTCTTCTAACATAGCATTAAATTATACCCAATTATTATACCCAATTATTTCCAGAAAAACTTTTCCTGTAGTTTCATACAGCTGGTACTTTCTTCAGATGAAGAACAGTCATGGAAATCCACAATCAGTTTTTAGTAGATTTTATCCCTTTTTTAAAAAAATTAGTTAGTGCACATACCTAATACTCCTGTCTCCTATTTTTCTATGAGGTGGGTTAGGCAGTGACCCGACCTAAATCACCCAGCTGGTTTTCATGCAGAAGGTGGGATTAGATTTCACTAGAATTCCTGGTTTCTAGACCAGCACTGCAACCACTACACCACACTTGCTCTCCTTTGTGGTTATAGCATTGGGAAACAAAAATCTGGTTAATGAGGAAAATGTGATTCATTTACCCTTAAAAATAGTATTCTGAAAATCAGAGAAAAAAAATCAACATTCAAAATTGCTGATATATAAGTAATAAAATAAGGGACTTTACTGTTAATTCTCCTAGCAACCAATGCACACAGGAAAATTGCTCTTTCATATCATCAGAAGTGACAGTTCTGTGATTACAACTGCATTTTAAATACTAAACTGTTACTTTTTTTTAGAGCGAGAAAATGTGTATTTATTTTTCTACTAAATCTTTGTAACACATTTTTACAAAAAAGAAAAATGTGTTGTATAATCAGCCTCCAAATAATATGGAAAAGTTAGATTAGGTCAGTTTTGTGTAAATATGTAAACTGAATATAATTTGATGCTATTCCTAACAACAATAACTATATAAGTGGAATGTGTGCTGAGTCTTCTCATATGTATCTGATCTGACCCAGCCTAATAATGCAAGCATTAATAATAATTATTATTAGCCATCCCATGACTTATACAATGACCTAATTTATGCATGAAGGAGCATGACCAATGGTAGCACTCAGTGTGCCTCTGCATATTGCACAGTGTGGCAGTGATTTAAACTAAAAAAACCTGGGTCTTAACTTAAGCACAGTTTAAGGGGCTTCTATCAGCAATTTTAAAGGGGAGATGCAAGGGCATTCCATGAAGTTCCTCAATAATATGTTATAAGTTCTTTGTATCATTCATTCCATCATGACAAATACCACGTTTCTCAGATGTAAAGTAGAGGTGAGTCTCTAGTTAATTATTATTAGTAAAAAACACAATGTATAATAACTAATCTTATGTAAGCCACCAAGAGTCTTTGGAAATTGGCGGCATAGAAATGTGTTAAATAATGAATAAAATCAAAGTATATAGTTCTGCTAATAGCAGTAGAATAGAAGAATGTTCTATTGCCATATCCCTCTCCTTGAAGATTTCCAAAATTTTGCTGGTGTACATGTAACTGCAAAAGAAGAAAATAGTTCCTTCACACAAGTGGAAATCTACTCCAAACTCACATTTTCTTAATGATCGAAATTGTTCACAGCCTTACATGAAATAATATAAAAATCAAAACGTATATGCATCAAATACATCTAATATACTTCATTATATTTTCATGTATGATTTTATGCATGGTCATGAAAAATTTTTATATCTTCAAATAATCATTAGCATCCAGAAACTTAACTGTATTTAGTTACTAGTGTTGTTAATAAATATTTGTTCCTGCAGGAGTTTGCTATAGATCCAGAAAAAATACCATTGTGTTCTTTGTATCATTCACTCCATCATTACAAATACCACATGTTTCTCAGATGTAAAGTAGAGGTGAGTCTTTCTCTAGTTTGTTATTATTTATTGTATTCATTAGTACAGTAGAATCAAAACAAATGCACAGAATAACTTAAAAATCTGATGAAGATGTACTGTTCAGAAGTTATTGAGTAGTTCTGTGTTTAATAATTTGAATCAAGTTTGAAAATTGTATATGGTTGTGAAAAAAAGCCAGTTTAGTGTTGTAGTTAAGTCATCCACCATAGGCACAAAGGACCAGGGACCTTGGGCTAGTCACTGTCTGTCAGCCCTAAAAGGAGGCAATGGCAAACTGTTTTGAAATCTTGCCAAGAAAATTGCAGGATCTAGTTCAGACAGTTGCTAGGAGTCAACAATTTGACTTGAAGGCACGCACACATATGGTTGTGCAAGTGTCCTATGTCATGGAAACACAAGATACTTAATACCTACTAAATTGAATGAGTGCAGATTTCCGGGCAAAGTTAATTAGATCTTAGATAACTGAAAGACATTAGTGATGATCTTGTTGATTCCTGTATTCACTATCTTGAACAATTCTGGACAATGTGATAAACTGAACTGGAAAAGAACAAATTTCTATCTTTAAAAAGATAAGTTTAATCTGCTGTTACTACCTGGGAAGATTCTATAGCGGATAATAAATTGTTCAGTCTGTGTACACTTTAAGGTAATATTATTCAAAATCAGAATGGAATTTTTAAGACCAATGTTCTTCAATACTTTTTATCAGTAACTTCATTAATAGATTATAGGAATATTTATAGACATATCTTTCTTTTCAGTAAAGCATGGGCTGAATGTCATGACAGTTAAGTGGATCCATTTCTGGTTTGAAATTGTTACTTCAATTTCTTCATTAAATTGGAGTTTGATCCTAAGAGTATTCTTAAACATTTTCATACATGTATGAATGAATGGAGTGAATGCTGATCAGATTTTCAGATGAAGTAAAATCAGGTAGGATAACTACAAAATTCAGATTGAATTCAATAAAACATTTGTCTGAAAATAATAGAATTAAATTGTATGAAGACAAATGTAAAGTTTTTCATTTAGGAAAAAAAGAAAACATGCACGGATGCAGGATGCAGTGTTCTAGTTTAATTGTAGTCTATGTGAATAAAAGTAGAATCATATTAATTACAGCCAGAATATGAGTCAGCCATGTAACATAGCTGCTAAAAAGGCAAATGCAATTTCAGGTTGCATTAGTAAAAGTACACTTTTTAATTATAGGAAATTATAGTACTATGACTTGTTGTGGATTCAGCATACAGCCTGTTTCAACTCGGTAATACTATGCACAAAACCCTTCAGTGATAGATTTTCATTACTCCTTATTCTCATAATATGTCACAAAGTTCTACACTAACATCTATATTTTAGCATTTGTTATAGCAATGTCTGTGGGTGATTGTTGTGTATTGTATATAAAAATCTATAGGCATAAGTGCTGCTTTTAGAAGTAGTTTACTGTATTAGTCCATCATTCTCACTTGCACTATAATTGTTTTTTCCCTCATGCTAATGTGGTTGTGCTGGAGGATAAGATGCATGAGAATAATCTTTGTTCATCTTTAACACATCAGTGATCAGAATAACTGTGAAAAGGAAAAGATTATAACCTTCCAATTCCAGAAATCCTGATTTGATATACATTGCTTATTGTCATACCCAAAGTGGGAGGCCATGAATTCTAGTCCTGTCTTATGCACAAAGTCAGCTGGATGACCATGTGCCAGTCACTCTGTCTCAGCCGCAGGAAGGAGATCCTCCAAATATTGTAATAATTCTTTAGACCACCAGGAAGCATTTTTAGCAGATCACTAAATAACCCTGAACTTTATATTAAGGTTAGCTCTGTCACAAAATACAGTATATTCTCATAGACACTTGGAGAATGCATGCATAACATATAAGATATTAGATCTCAGTACTGGGAGAAGTAGTAGAAGACTAATTATGTGTCATTTGTTTCATTCTCAATAGATTTCTTCTGTTCAAAGGAAGAATGCAGATCTAGGTCAAGAGGAAATTGTACAGCAGTGCATGAAAAATATAAAATGGATAGAAGATCTCTTTGAAAAGTTTGGTGAACTTTTAAATCATGTTCAGCAAAAATGTTCCTAACAAATATTGAACCAAATGTCACTTTTTTTTTGTTCTGTCCTACTCATCAAAACAAAAGAATAGGCTGATAGGCACTGGTCATGCCAAGCTTTATTCTAGGTCAGAAGAGATCATGGTATTCTGGATTCCTTGGATTCAAATAAGAAAAAATTATGCTACCAAGCAAATGGAACTACAAACAAACCTGCATTTTAACTTGGAGAATATTTTTTTTATAAACTCTTGTTTTGAAATAACTTAGGTTTATTTTTGACAAATGATCAAAGCATGCACTAAAATATATATTTTGGCTATGAGTAAAATAACTGTTTAAATATGTCATTTTTTACTCTAAACACTAGGAAGAGACACAGTGGTAAACTGTGTCTCACATCAAAGTAAGTCTCGAACTTTTTGCAAACAAAACTAATAGGACATGAATTATTTGTATGTGAATAATCCCCATCCATATTCAAGAATACCATTCTCCTTTATGGACTCTTATCACTGATATTATGTTCAGGAAACTCAACATGGAGTTGGTGCAATCCTATGACTGCTATTTTGTGACTAATTATAATAAAAACAATTACCTTAATTATTTTCCCTGGTTCTTGAAGAAAAACATAATTTTCCTTTACATTTGTGTTGTTTATTTTTCCCCCTTGGAAAGAAATCCGAGAAAGTATTGTGACTTAAAATTTTCATGTACTTCATAATACACTTCCAATTGTTTTCTTGTTCATTTTATATATTTTCATATTGTAAACTTTGTATCTTAAGATAATCTTTGATTATACAGGTTTGCTTCAGTGTTAACCATGAATGAGACATTTTAGACTTCATAAGTTTGCTTTATGTATGGTTATATTGACAGACTGCAACTTATTTTCAGATATATGAAAGGTGATTTTTGTCTTAAAATTACTTAATAGAAAATTTCAATAAACAGCTACTACATTGGTCTTCAGGAAAGTAAGGATTAGTAATTAACCAGGCTATATGCAGTGTTGAAAACAACTGATTTTTTTATTTTTCTTATGTAGAATTAATAATGGCAGAACAGTTTATTTCTCGGTGCCTTTTCAGAGTCTCAGACATCTTTTATAAATGACTTTCTCTGATGAATTATTTTCAGTCAGAATCAGTAATCCCACTTAAATGACAAATGGGCTATATTCGCATCCATAGGAAGTTTTTTTATTATTTGCTAATGGAATGCCTTACCTCATCTGTTGATTCAGTATATATAGGACTTGTTATTTAGATTTTGTGAAAAGACTGGAGATACTATATTTGTATCAGATAATATATAAAAGCAATTCATCATTTCTCTTTTCACTGCCACTTAGTGCCTTAATTTCGGCCAAGAAAGCAGGTTTCCTCATTCACTAGCCAATCAGGATATTATTACTTATAGCATGATGTATTTTCTTTAGTTGTACATATGTTCATGCACCTTAGATATGTAAAATACAGTGAAGGACTATGTTCATGAGCAATTAAACTAGGATTTCAAAATATCAAAAGACAGCATTTTGTTATCTTAATATCTATGTTATAATGGACAACCTCTGTATTTTCAAAATATGTTTTAATGTTACTGGATATAGTACTTCTCATTTCATTCCTCTGATAGGTTCAGTCAAAATACTGGTAGAAATTGGTAACTGAATTCAAAGATTTTACGACTGCACTTGCCTTGAAAAAGTCAAGTTGTGGTACTATGACTAAAACTGAGTTAATGCTTTGTGTAAGACATGGCTTGTTTTAGCTGTGAGTTTGTTGCATACGTGATAATGGCTGGGTTTATATTAGTTCTAATCCATAATCCATGATTTACAATAGCAAAGTTCCATAGATCACAATAAGCCAAAAAAAGAAAAATATCTTATGCCTAGCACGATGTGTTAATTCAGTCCAAATATGCTGAATTTCCACTGATTTTATAGAAAGGTTAAAGATACATAATTACCTTAAAGGTATTAAGGCTAAATCTTGATCTTCTGCTTCAGAAAAAAATGTGAAGACATCTGGTTATAAGCAAGAAATCAGTACTGCTAAAAGATGGGAACTTCAGCATATGCACATTTACTGGAAATATATATATACTTCATTCTTTAATATTGCAATCCTATATTTGCCTGGATACAAGTCTCACTTACAGGACTTTCTTTTGGATAAATCAGTAGGACAGAAGTGTAAGAATACTGTTCTGTCTTAAGAAATTACAACCATTTTCTCCTGTTATAGATGCAATGGCCTACCTATTTGGATACAGGAGTTTAAAAAAGGCAAAGCTTCCGTATTTGTTTGTAGAAGACCATAAACATTTGCAATTATAAGTTTATAAATGCAATCCAAAAAATATCTCTTCTGCAACTAATTTAAAATATATCCTGACAAAGACTTGTGTATAGATGATGTAGATGGAGTATGAGTGGCTTATCAGTTATAAAGCATTCTAAACTAACAGTCAAAGTACACAGAAGATTTAGCTGATAGTACTATAAAAAGATGAATGTGATATTTTTAAGTTAAATTTTTCAAAGTCTTTTAACCTTTCACCATCAGTTCCTAAATCATCTTTAAAATTTATATTCATTTAATGAAATTAGTATTTCAGGTGATAATTTCAGACTGCAATCTTACAAATGCTTATCTGAGAAACAGCTTCATTTAAGACCAGTAGAAGTTACTGGTATGCAACCTATCCAAAACATAGATTTCATAACTATAGTGCTTTGTCAGATTTCTATTTTATTCCTAGGTGACAACTATCAAAAAATGGGGAAGAGATTTCAGGATTCTAGAAGTAAATATAAAAGTTTTTATGTTTTAATAAATCAGAAAATTATTCCCCATCAATTAAAATGACAATGTTTCACAAAAAACTGTGCAATATGCGAGGAAATTGTTCTAAATTAGTTTATGCAAAGCATTGATGAGGTCTGTTGGGTTCGGTCATAGAAAAGAACATGCATTTTGAAAGGTACCTACTGCTTTGTGTGGCATGTTATAGGGATAGATTGGTGGTGAGGACCAAAAATGTTATGGGTATTATCACTCACAGTCACTGAATTTTTTATTGAAAATCATGGTAAGTTTAATAGGAACTCCAGTATTCACTTAAATGTATAAAAATCTGTCATATTAGACACCACAGCATTTGTATTCTGGAGGTATTCAAAGTGCAACAATTTAAGATAGCAAATGAAAGGACACATAATTTTTGGTGAAGCTCTTTGTTTTGATCCCACCTACATTTGCAGCATATTACTTAGAGATTTAATATTTACAGTCTGAAAAAAAAGTTTGACATTCCTTCTTTAAAGAATTGTCAGCACAATCACAAAAATAGAGCATCTGATAGTTGGCGCATCACCTAAATATTGAAATCTTTGTGGTTTGATTCCAAATTATTTTAAAAGAGTTATTCCTGTTTAAACTGAGGATCTGAATAACAACTTTTAGGTACTATGCAAGATCAAAAAAAAATTAGTACGTAAACACTAGTATATAATATCCTGATTTCACAATTTGTTAAAATTGTAACATTTGAATTTGCCCTCCAGTATGATGATATGGTTTCAATGAGAGAAATTGATACTCTCTACAAAACTAAATTACTACATCTTTTTATGGACATTTCAACAATCACTGTTTTGTGTTCTGAATTTTAAAAATGTAAATTATCTGATGTTTTTTATTCCAGATTTTGCTTGTATCAACAGAAAAACAGTTGGGTTGTACAGTCTTCTCCACCAAAATACAATTTTCTTTTAATAATATATGTTTGAAAGGAAATTCATAAACAGTCTTCCAATAAACGGTTGTCATAGAGAAAATATTTTTAAATATATAAATTTTTATTACTATTTAATTTAAAAAAATGAACATGCCAAAACTCTTAGGAAACTGAAATCAGTCAATAATCATTTATGATTTTGTTGATAAGTGTTTCATATCATATACTTACACACACTTTTGTATATTATTATACAGCACACATACTTCTCCATATTTAAGTTAATGTTCATAAATGCATGGTAATGGTTAATCCTCTTCTGCAAAACATGTAGGCTGGGATTAATATACTTTCTAGTCCAGTTTTCATGTCCACAATAATGTACAGACCTGTGACTTTTTCATAATTTTTGTATTTTTGATTTGATGTTACTAAATTCATTAAAGTGAATACAGTTTTTCAAAATACTGGTTATTCTCTTATTGGTTAATGTGAAATAATTGCACTGTCTAAGATAAGTATGTTCTATTCATTAGGAAAAAAATACTGTATTTTGTTAGTATGATAGTCCAGATCTTATTAATTTAAATTATTAACTTAAATTTAAGTCATTGGTTTAACAGGGCTTATATGCATACAATGACTATAGGCAGCCCAGAATAATCCATAAAACAGTTAAAAACTTCTCCTGGTTTCAGATCAGATATCCCCACAGCTCAACTCCCATCATAGACCAATGCTTGAGGGAAGAGCCAAGTATGCATAGCCCAAGTTAACAAGTAGGAGTCCCTCTGAGCTCCAGTGGAAGGCTGTTCCAAAGGACTGAGGTGACCACTGAGAAAACACTCTTCCAAGTACCATCAGA
>JANHZU010009295.1:106099-117140 GCA_032468055.1 Acrochordus granulatus | reverse complement strand
AGAGAGGTCTGAGTGTAAAGTGCCAGAGCTGGCTGGACAGGACAGGCTCTTGGAGAAGGCAGAATCAGCTGGGGAGGACGAGGAGGGGAGGGAAGGGGGGGAGGAAGAGGGGGGTAGCAGGGATGGCAAAGGGCTATTCCCATGCAGGCTGGAGGAGGATCTGGAGAAGCTTTCCACTGCTGAGCCTGGGGCAGTGGCAAGTTGTGGCAGCAGCCCAAAGGATCTTGCTCTCTCAAACCAAAGCATATCTCCCTTAATGCCTAACGTGCTTCAGACAGTGCCAAGGGGCACAGCTTCTTCTAGTTCTTGTTCTGCTTCTTCCTTTGTCTTTGGTGGTGCAAACAGGAGGAATTGTTTAAGCTTTAACAGTGACTACGGCGAGGGCAGCCAGAGATTGGACTTGGGTGATGAAAGCACCAATAGAGACGATGCTCTGATCCCAGAACCAAATGAGAGTCTTGAGGGGGAGGATGGGCTCTGCGCCTCCCACCACCAGCATGTGGGTTCCCTCTGTGAGCTTGGGGCGGGGGAGTGCCCCTCGGGGAGTGGGGTGGAATGCCCCAAGTGTGATACCATTCTGGGATCCTCACGTTCCCTGGGGGGCCACATGACCATGATGCACTCACGGAACTCCTGCAAGACGCTCAAGTGCCCCAAGTGCAATTGGCACTACAAGTACCAGCAGACTCTGGAGGCCCACATGAAGGAAAAGCACCCGGAGCCGGGGGGAGCCTGCTCCTTCTGCAAGTCAGGGCAGCTACACCCTCGACTAGCTCGGGGTGAGAGTTACACCTGTGGTTACAAGCCTTTCCGCTGTGAGGTCTGTAATTACTCGACTACGACCAAAGGCAATCTCAGTATTCACATGCAGTCTGACAAGCATCTCAACAATATGCAGAACCTGCAGAATGGCAGTGGGGAGCAAGTCTTCAGCCACACGGCGGGGACTGTGGCTGTGGCCACAGCAGCCACCACCAACCTTGGTGGTGGCTGTGGAACCCCCTCCCCTACCAAACCAAAAAGTAAACCCACCTGGCGATGTGAGGTGTGTGATTATGAGACCAATGTCGCCAGGAACCTCCGCATTCACATGACGAGTGAGAAGCACATGCACAACATGATGTTGCTTCAGCAGAACATGAGCCAGATGCAGCACAGCCGCCACCTGGGCCTAGGCGGCCTGCCCACTGAGGCCGAGCTCTACCAGTACTACCTGGCCCAGAACCTGAAGATGGACAGCAGCCCAGCCTCTGAGGTGCAATTCCTGACGGGCAGCAATTTCCAGGTGGATCCCACCAATACCATTGCCTCAGTGGGCCCATCCCTAGGTGAGAGGACCTGCCTCGTCCGGGTGTTTCTCGGTGCACTTGGAGAGGATAGGGCTGCTGTTATGACCAGCCATCCAAGCAAAAGGGGTGGTGTGCAGCTGACAGCACATGCTCTTGGTAGGAAGGGCCCATGAGGGCAGTGTGAAGTGATGAGCCCTTCTGCTTCTTAGAAGGCCTCCTCGATTCCCTGGTAGTGGGTCAGGGAAAAGGCAAGACTCCTGACCTCCTGCAGTGCTTCCTTTGCAGGGAGGCTCTTAGCCTAAGCCAAAAGCACAATACCATTGTAGGCTTGGGCCATTAGATGTTCTGATGACTGACTGAGAGTTGATGGAACGCCTCCTGAAACCCAGAAAGGTGAGGGTCCCTGCATTTAATCTCCTGCTTCATCTGGTGTCCTTTTTGAATGTTCAAGGTTGCCAGCATCCAGTTGGTCGCCACCTTGGCCATCTGTGCTGGTGGCAGAAGGAGGGTCAGGAGCACTTGGATATGGACTTTTCCAAGCAGTTTGTCCTCCAGAGTCGAGGAGGAGGGGGAACTTGCCATGCCCCCAGGAGGAGAGGGAACAGAAGCAGCTCTTTTGCAGGTTTACAAGGATGGAATTCTCCTGTGGTATAACTGGTTTTCTTCGCATGAACTCATTATTAGAAATTACCAAGTCACTCAGTTGAATCCGACTTTCTGCAGTACTATGGACTGCAGCATGCCGGGCCTCCCTTTCCTGCACTGCCTCCCGGAATCTGCCCAAATCCATACCCATCACATCTATGATGCTGTCTTACTATCTCCTCCTCTATCATCCCCTTCTCCTTTTGCCTTCAGTCTTTCCCAGCATCACAGTCTTTTCCATTGAGTCCTCTCTTCACTTTAGGGAATGCTGTTCCCAGCTTTAGGTGCACATGCGTAAATTGCTTTCAGGAGAGATGAGTGAAAAAGTTCCTCTAATTAAGGGGCTTGTCACAGTTCTTTAATTTTGTGGTTAGTTCATGGCAAAAATACGCATTTGTCATTGTGTACATAGCAAGGGCTTTTCTTGAAATCTGAGCATAGTTGCTTTCCCTGCTCCTCTCTGGAGAACAGGCTGGCAAGGTGCATGGGTATGCATGGAGCTCTCCCATAGAATTGGACTGACTCCAGATGGGCAGAGAGGGTTGTCATAATGGGCTGGCATCCCATTATCCTTCTTCCCTCTGTCGACCCCTGGAGTCACACTGGGGTGAGGGAGCTTGCTTCTCCTGAGTAATGGAGTACCTGCTCTGAAGCAAGCAGAGGGGCAAAGCATCAGTCCCAGGATCTGCGAGCCATTCTTTTTCCCTCCTGGTCTTGATCCACTCTGAGCTTGAAATTCCAAGATTCCTTCCTTGGAGGCTGTTCAGGAAGCTGCACTGGCCTTTCCTTGAAAAAGTCCCTTGTCATAGACTCTTGGAAAACTCAAGCCATTGTCCCCAAGATTTCTCAAAGGTGGAGGCCAGGGCATCCCAGAAAGAAAGGGGCAGAATGATGTCCCCACATTCTTCTAGAAGGCACTGCAATGGGTGGTGAGTTGAAGAGCCTCCTGCTGCCTAATAACTTGGGCTTTCATTTCCCTCCTGGGATGAAAGGAAATATATGTGTGCATCAGACTCAAGGAGGCCTCTAGAGCCAAACATTAATGAGCACTTTTCCTGGGAGTTTCTCTTTTAGGACCAGCTCTGGAATCTTAAGCACTGTCCTGAGGAACGGCAGAGGTAGCCGTGCTCTCCAGGGGAACTTGTGGCGGGGGGGGGGGGGCTGCAGGGAAGGAAGATCGCTTCATTTGGCTCCCGCGCTTCCTTCTTGGGAGTCCGCAGGTAAGGATGGGGGGAGCTTTCCGTCGGGCTTGTCGCTCGGACGCTCCTCTGTGCCGCTGCTCTAAAGAGAGGTGTCCCCGGTGCCGGCGACAGGTCGCTTTGCCTTCGCCGCCCCGCCTCCTTCGGCTTCCTTGCCCCGGACAAGGACTTCAGATATCGGGGCGACAACGGTCCGGTGGTCGCGGACTAGTGTTGCCCCGATATTCTTCCCTGTGCAGCTTCTTTGCGCCTGCGAAGCCTGATGAGAGCTCGCCTTTGCTTTGGGGGCCGACCGGCTCGCTCCGTCCTCCCTGTTGACTGGAGTCGGATTTGGGGAAGAGCTCGCTCCTTTTTCATCCCCTCCGCCGTTTTGGGCAAGGCGGGCGGAGGTCGCGTGCAGCGCTTTCCCACAGTAATCGGTATATTCCTGTGACTATCCTGATAAGTGCGTCCCTAAAAGGCGAGGGGCTGCTTAGGCGACCTTCCTCTAACTCGGCGTTTCCCAACTTCGGCACCTTGAAGTTACGCGGACGCCGCTCCAACCTCCTCCCCGGTCCGGCCGTCTGCGCGCCGGGCTTCCTCCCCGAGACCTTGTCTCCAAGGCTTCTCTCCGCCTTTTCTTCCAGGCGAAAAAGCCGTTTCGTAAGGAGGGATTCTCTGGTAGTTGGTTCCCGCAAATGCTGCTGGCTTGTCAGTTTCTCCGTTTTTCAAAAAAAGTTAAGAATGGCTTCTAGTGGTGTTACGTTTTCTCCTCTTTACAAAAGACATCAGTAAATAATGGTTCATGTTAAGCAAGAAAACTTTAATCTTTGCTTCAGGATCCTGTGAGGAAGTTGCTTTTGCACCCGATTTAGGGAGATGAGGAATTCTCTTCTCGCTTCTTCTGACTGAAGCGTCGCGAATCGCGAGTAAATTTACCAACAGTGCTTCGTTTCTTCTCTATTCGGTTGCTCGAGGCCATATTCATGGGTTGCCTTCAGTCAAAATAGGTTTTGCAATCTGCCTTTGAATCCATGAATCTGCTTGTTGGGGCTGTGTTAGAAATCCAGGGTTAAATTTTGAGCAGTCAACAAACCAAAATACAGTACATGGACAAAAAACTTGTTCCACTTGTTTAAACAGAGTGCCTCTAGGTATATTACTGTGATTGACCTGAACCTATTCTTAAAAGGTGGTTCAGTATTTGGAGATCCTGAGGTGAGGTCTCATACCTTCTCGGGATTGGCTCTAGACATTTTGTCACACCAGGCATCCTCCAATTTTGTTAGGAATTGCAAAAAAGGCATCCTCGTTTCTTTTTTTTACTTCAAGTTTTTTAACTCATGACTTTCAACCCGGGACAATGTTTTCTGTTGGACATTTTCACTTTCTTTACACAGTAGATTTTAATTAATACCAATTGTTATCATATGGCAACAATTCTGCAAAATTATATTTAACCTGTGAGCACTGGCTCACAGTGTGCTGTTCCTGATTTTCACCTTTTTTATGTTCAGGAGTCTTTTCAATTTTGGCACCTCCAGGCCAATATCTACTTGGCCTTCGCCTAGAATCAGCCTTATAGGTCCTTGCCAAAATATCAAATGAATATTTCCCAGGAGCACTTAAAGTATTACACTATACACAATTATTACAAACTGTTTCTATTAACAACTGAATAGATGTGTCCTCTACACGTATCAGAGGAATTTGTTTTAATAATGTCTTATGTGGGTAATTGATAATTATAAGGCACAAATAATACTTGTAATAAACTCTTTTGAAAATTGTTCTGGAAAAGCAATTTTAATCTTAAGTAGAATGTATTGTGTTTTTTGTTTCCAAAGGTCTTAAATCAAAACAGCATCCTTACAAGGCACTGAGTTACCTGTTACATCTTTATGCACTGCCTTTTATTCAATTTTTCCCACCATACATCTTTTTGCATGCTTTTTAACAAAAGAGTTACAATGAAAATATGTACCTGGTTTTTCTTGAATCATAGTAATGGGCTCTCTCAATATCCCCAGCATGGTTTCTTCAAGATTTTTGGACAAAGTTCAATAAGTCATGTTGACTGGAGATTATGGGAAATTGTATTAGCCTTCCCAAAACAAGCGTCTACGTATTTAAGTACGGTGGAGATGAGGTAGCCATAGAAACTCCTAGTCATCTCAGCCAGGATGACACAGAGAAGTGATATAGGCTGAAGTGTAGCAACCTCTAGAGCAGTGGTTCTTAACTTTTTTTGAGTCACAAACCTCTTTAACTATCTGATGAAAACTATGGACCCCCTCCCCAGAACTATTCACATAAACACAACTTTGATGCAATGAATATATGCATTTTATTAAAAATAACAGTAAAATGTAATTTTTTTTATCTGACCCTCACAGACCCCCTGAATCCCATCCGTGGACCACTTAGGGATCCATGGACTCCATGTTAAGAATCAGTGCTCTAGAGGGTGGCACTGTTGCAGTACTAAAGAATTGTCTTTTTCCTATCTACCTACAGTCTTTTAATTGGCCATTGTGGGCTTTGAATATAGACTCCTTTACATCAATATAATGCAATTTGTTGCATCAATTGATTTTGTCTCTAATTGGCTAAAATTAAACGGCATCATTCCTGAGAAAGGGGGAATATATTTATTATGAATATATATTTGTCAACCTGTTGCCTACCAGAAGTGTTTGAACTACAACTTTGTTTGTACTGGAGTTGTTAGAAAGAGAAAAGGATATTACTAATAATCCAGTAATATTCACTAGAATGAGAGGATAACAATTTTAGCCTGACACTTGGAAGCCAATCTCCAGCATCTGTGTGTTTGTGCGTGTGACCTGACCAGCCTACATAAGATAGTTAGGAGATTTTTAAGAAGCAAAATTAGTTTGTGGCAGGTGTTTCAGGTATCATTTTCATTTCTTAAAACATCTAAGCTGCCATCTCAGCTAGTCCACAGCCCTCACTTCTGGAGTGTGAGCTTTGGCATGCCAAGCAAAACCTCTTGTGCTCCAATGGCACTGAAGGAAGTTGATTTTTAGCTAATGCCACCCAAGTGAGAGAGAAAAGCTTCAGAAGCAAATGTAGAATTTCCTTTGTAAGTCATATCCCTTTTGGAAAAAGTTTTTTAAAATGAGCAGTATATTAATTATTGTTTCAAGAATGAAAGTGCATCTGCTAATGTATTTCCTGTATTGCTTCATAAGGATTCAGTTTGGCACAGAGACCATTTGGAGCTACTTATGTTTGGAGCAGCATTATCCACGCACTTCAGACCCATGTTGAAGTGAAAAAGAGACGTCAGAATCTAAAATATTATAATGACTGTTTTATTGGCTCCAATGCAGTGGATGTTGTCTATGCTCATCTTCTCCAAAACAAGTATTTTGGTGACACAGATATTAACCGGATTAAAGTTGTGCGAGTATGCCAGGCGTTGATGGACTACAAAGTGTTTGAGGCTGTCTCGACCAAAGTCTTTGGAAAAGACAAACAATCTGTGTTTGAGGATAGCAGCTGCAGCCTTTACAGGTTCACAAATACAACAAATCACATGGAGAACTTCTGCGAAAGACAGCATGGTCATTTTATACAACAAAGGTTTGTGTGTGGATGCTCAAGATGAATTGCTGAAAAACTAGATTTTAAATTTTTTTGGTTGAGCTAGCTGCCATCTTCCCAACTTCTGTGCCCTCCTTGTTGTATGGGAATACAAATCCCATAGCAAAGTGAGCATGCATATATTGGGATTAAAAGAGCTATTTTGTGGAACATTTAGAGAGTCCTAGATGGGGAAAGTACATATTAAAAAATTGAATCATGTTACCATGTGCCTAGAAGCTAACAGTTTAAAGACCATTCAACTGTTTCTGGGGAAAACACTTCACCGGATGGTTGCTGTGAGGAAAAAAATTGGAGGAGTAACCACTACTGTATGTGTGCCACTTTGAGCTTTGGTAAAAAAAAGCAGCAATAATAATGTAAATGAAATGAAATGAATAAGTAAATGAAATGAATAAGTTTATCTGAGAGCATTTAGTTTGCATTAGCCTAGCTAATGGAAAAGTGATACACTTCAGACCCCACACTTAAGATTCCATCACATAGAATAATCATTATGATTAACTAGTGAGCTATTTTAGTGTTTTTTTATATGAATTTTTAAAATTAATGTCTTCAATAGGAAGATACATGAGCATTAAGGAGTAATATCAAGATTTATCTACATGATTTAGGGTTTTGTTTATGTTTCTTGCATTTGAGATTTAACTAAAATGTTGCCTCAATGAACATAAGCTAGAAAGAACCTTTGACTGCAATATTCCACAATTCCTGTGGATTATATTCTGCTTTATCATTAAACACTAATTGGATATGTGATTGAGGTTACAATCCTATATCCATTTAACTTCTATTCCTACTGAATTCAGTGACAGGCTGCACACACCACTATATTAAACCATTATTTGCTTAACTATTAATATTGGTTATATTAGCTACAGTGAACAGACTATTAGGGCTATGATTGCTGTAAACCATATTGTACCACCATTGCTAACTTAATACAACTTGCTAACCAAAATCTCACAATCAGGTAGCTTCTAGCTCAATGTGTGGAAGAATTCAGAGGCTTCCAGAAGTGAATTTCTAAAGCTTTCTAAATTTAAGTACACATAAGTAGAATTGTTTAATTGGAGTTTGCAAATGATAAATTTAATGTAAAGTACATTAATTATAGATAGCCAGTTGGATGAAGCAGTTAAGGCATCAGGTTAGAAAGCAAGAGACCCTGAGTTCTAGTCCCCCTTTAGGCACAAAACCAGCTGGGTGACCTTGGGCCACTCTCTTTGCCCTAGGAAGGAGGTAAAGGCAAGCCACTTGTGGAAAAAATTGCCAAAAAAATTGCAGGGGCTTGTTAAGGCAGTCAACTAAGCATCAAATACAATTGATTGGAAGAAAAAAAAAGATTAATTATGGAACTGTACACAAAAATATTTTTGATCTTTTTTAAGGGAAGCATATAAGTATTAGAATTTTAATACAGAGGGTTGGTATTTGTATAAGAGACATGACCTAATTATTGAAATCAGTACTGGTACTTGGATCCTCCATTCCTTTTTTTTTAACTACAGACAGGGGAAAAGAGCATTACTTGGTACTTCATCAGTGAGATCAGAAAGTTTGGAGGATGTCTTGGAAAACTTGAATCTGAAACCTGTTAATTTTCCTCAAGTAAATCCATCCTCACATTTATCTCATCAAGGTAAGGGGGACAAACATCAAACTACCCCCTGCAAAGTTTTTCTCTTTTTTTAATCTGGAGGCAACTGGTAAATTAATCTCCTTTCCATCCTGTCCATTATAAAATGCAGAGCTCCAAGCAAAATAACATATTGTATGGGCTTTTTGCCCATATTCTAATAGCTGCTAATTTTCTCACAAGCATGACAAATCAGACATCTAACCTATGGTATGGCCTCATGCCATGGCTATCTTAGAGAATATGAAACTATAACACATTAGAAAAAAAAACAGGTGGTGCCTGACAGTAATGACAGCCTAGATCACTGGTAACACCCTGCATCTCTTGATCTAATCTGGAAACTATTCATATGATATATAAAATAGCTAAAATAGTCCATCATGCTAGAGACGGGAAAAGGAAACTGATTTCTCAGGTTGTGGTCTCAGCTCCTCAATAAAACCACAGATGTCCATTTATGATAAAGACACTTATGGCTCCTTTTCCAGCATTTGCTGCTGCCTCCGTTTTTTCCATTTTTTTTAAACTAGAGATACAAATGTTTGAAGGAACAGGAAATTTACTCCTGTGGCCCTGTCTCTATTTTGTTCCTGACTTGTAGTGTAGTTAGCAAATCGTTTAGAGACTGACAGTACAAATAGTTCATTCTTCTCGAGCCATCGCTGGTTTAAACAAGATGATTGTAACATGTTGCTACCATGTTCTTTCAATCAGCTTCTTGAATAAGAACAAAATCTGATACTAACTTAGTAGCTAGTTCTATCATTTTTTTTTTGTGTCTGGCTTTGCAGATTGTTCCAAAAAATGTAGAAAACCCCAGACAAGTTCTTTGTTTAGTACTTCAAGCTAAGGGTGTCTTTGTTTTAGCTGGAAAAAATGTTAACAAGGCTTGCTTTCTTTTATGCATCCTTATTAACATGATTTACGTGATCAGTTTTCTCATCTAGTAAAGATTGTTGGCAATTTCAACAGGAAAGAATGTAAAGTATTTTTGATACATGGAAGGCCTTACTGTTTGTTGCATACATTTCAATTGTTTATCTTCTCTTTTATTCCGAAATACTCTTGTGGTTGACAGTAAAGCAGCAGGAATAAATTATTTTTATATTCCGTGCAACAGAATAGTCAGTCCACTTAAGTAAAGACACAAGTATTGCAATGTTGGATTACATTTGTTAATAATTTTATATGTTTGTTAACAATCTCACTATTGGTTTGTGCCCTTCATTTTTCCTAGTCATTAATGAAGTCTGGGGAGAGCAAACAATTGCCCGTCTCCTGCAGCTAATAGATCTTCCATTGCTTGATTCTTTACTTGAATACCACAAGACTGCATCCCAATTTTCACAAACAAAACAAGAACCTGAATGCATCACAAACAACTATCTAGACCGAGAAATTCTGAAAGCTTTTAGTGATGCTCAGTAAGTATGTATGAATAGGAAAGCAAAAAAATTGTTTTATCACAAAAAGTTTATTTGCCTTTCCAAGCAAATAATAAATCTTTTTCAGGTAGGGAAGGAAGTGGTTCAAGTATAGAGATAGCATAGACATGGGCAACTTTGTGTTGGGGAGTTTCAAAAGGCTGAACAAGACATGCCTGACCTTTTATGGCCACTGGATGGGAAAGGGGACCAGATGAGGGCCTTAAGAGACTACCAATTCTCCCCTTTAGAAAGTGCACCAGTAGGAAAAATCTACTGATTGGGACGCATGCTTATGAGTGATGAAAAATTAGGGTCCAGGCACTCATTTTGTTCCTTAAGTCCCCCTGCCAGTTCAGAAACATATTTGTTTCCCTCCCCCCCACCACAGAGGCCTTAAGGGATATATATGGGGTGCAGGTTGCTCACTCCTGGTATTTAGAAAGGGTTCTTCTCCTGTTTTGTAATCCCTGCCCAGATGTGCCTTGCTCAGTGGCTGTATCAACTTCTTTAAATAGAGATCCTTTCATTGTTTCCATTTGGCCCTAATAATGCTCTCTTGACTTCTAATGGGACTTATTCACAGCAAAATGTTACCTGGAGTAGAGCAAGTACCATAGTCAATAGAGAGTTGTAGGAATTTTCTTTTTCTAGGGCAGATGAATGGATCTCAGCAGCAATTGACTGTTTGGAGTATCTCCCAGATGCAATGGTGGTTGAAGTAAGCCGCAGTTTACCTGATCGGCCTGACAAAGTACATGTGGGGAAACTGTTGTTGTTTGATACTGTTGGGAGGTATTATAGCCAAAAGAAGGAACCATTGCTAAATCATGTGCCGGAAATCCACCAGGGAATTGCTGAGTTATTAGGTAAGTGAATGGATTTAACACATATGTTGTAAAAAGCAAAGTACTTGTCATGCTTTCCTTTATATTAAGCAAAAGTGGCCCTATGCTAGGGAAATGGAGCCATCCAGAAGAAAGCAAGTATCCATGGGATCTCTAGGAATACTGCTTTCATTTTGAAAAGGAGAGGGATACACACTGGCTTGCTTATAAAGACAATAAAGGTAAAGGTTTCCCCTGCCAGTAGTGGCTGACTCTAGATTCACAGTTGAGGGAGCAACATTTGTTGAAAGATGCTTCCACGGTCATGCAGCTGGCATGATTGTATGCCAAGGTGCATGGAATGCTGTTACCTTTCCTACCAAAGGTGATACCTCTTTATCTACTT
>JANHZU010009295.1:17350-33513 GCA_032468055.1 Acrochordus granulatus | reverse complement strand
ACGCTTCTGTGGTCATGTGGCCGGCATGACTAGACACCAAAGGCACACGGACACTGTCACCTTTCCCGCCGGAAGAGGCAGTACCTATTTATCTATTCTCATTTGCATGCTTTGGAACCACTAGGTTGGCAGCAGCTAAGGCAGAACAGCAGGAGCTTGCCCTGTTGCCACGTCTTGAACTCGGGCCACCGATCTTCCAGCTGGCAAGTCAAGCTCTTAACCACTTGTGCCACCGCGCCTCTATTAATTGGCAACAAGGACTTAAAAATGCAGTTACCTGAAGCAGTCTGTATACAGAAGATATTTTTAATTTATATATTTGGCAAACTTATTACATGTAAATAATTTAAGTTATTATGTGATGGTTATACAGTCCTGATATATGGATATGGATTTAATATCCATCTTCTATCACTGAACATGTGGCTTCTGCCTATCCTATCTCTTCAGAACTTTTTTGCATAAAACTGTTTGGTCAAAACCAGAAGTTCTGAAAATAAGTATTTTTTTGCAAATAGTAAAGAAATATATATTCACTAATACTATTATTTTTGATGGATATTATATTTAGCAACTAAAATATTCTAATACCATTTTAGGAATCTGAAATGTATTTAGAATAGTCTCCTTTGACAGAGAAGACTAAATCTTTACATGCATTTAAGTAAGAGTTGCTTGGGAGGGGCCAACACAGTCAACAAGTAAAGACAAAGTAATATGCGAAAGTGGAGGAGCTGTATAATCACATCTTCATGATATAAAAATGAAACTGAAGGTTTTTACTATATGCAGCCATTCTACTATGCTACATTTTTAATTTTTTTTGAAGAAAATATTATCTCATATAGATTATGTTAACTAATCCAATTCATATGACAAATTACTTCTGTAGTGTAGATTTTAGAAATCAAAGAAACTGCATCTTCTCTGATAAAGCAAATGAGCAGTTTAAAAAAGCTGAGCCCATTACAAACCAAATCACATCTGATTTCTGACATAAAACTATGACAGACAAAAAGTAATGTTTATTAACAAATAGGAAACAAACAAATACAATTTTTAAAAGATCAGAATTTTAGGAAATGCTTAAAAGATCTAAGAGGAGTAATTGCTTTGTACAGAGAATCCACACACTTTCAAAAGAGAAATATAAATTACAGAGCATATCAGTGCTAAGTTCACAGGACTTCTAGAAGTGGGAAAATATTTTACAACAAAGTAATCCAACTGATGTATTTTTCACATTTTTTCTTAACATCTTCAAATGAAAAGAGATTAAGGAAAAATATAAGAATATAAATTATTTCAACGTCCTAAATTTTCTCTAGTATCTATTTTTTCATGTGACAAAGTATTGAATACTGATATTCAACTAAATCTAAGTACTGATTATTGATAACCTCAACTGTAAAATGTAAACTCTTAAAATGTGAAATACTAGTTTGAAATTGATAATTAGGTTTAAGTTTCTAGAATATGAAAGTTTATATGTATGAAGGAACATCGTTATCTTTAACAAATGTGGAATGAAAAACTGAAATATTACTTCAACTTATTAAATGCAATTGTACCTGATAGTTTTTTATGAATCAAAAATGTCAAGATTTTTATATTAATCTGAACAATTTCATCCATTAATTTTTATTGCTATTATATAGTAAGCAGTTGAAGAGTTATCATGGCCAAATAGAAGTTCATCATCAATGTATTTAATTGTCTATTACAAAGAGTAACTTACTACTAAGACAGATGTGTGTGTATAAAAACAACTTTCAAACAAATCAGGCTTGCAGAAACTTTAACTATCATGTCAGATCTGAATAACCAGTACCTATTTTCTCAAAGTTAATACAAATAGACTAGTTTAAATTTTTATAGGAAAATATAGTTTCCTGCTTTGTGAATGAACCACAAACTCTTTTATTTTCACAGAGCTGTAAAGGTTTCATTAAAATGTTCTGTGATATAAAAATTAAAATATTTACTAAATACAAGGTAGGTTTCAGATTCATGCGATTTCTTCTTTGTAGCCAGGGGGGAGGAGGGGGAATAGAATGTTTGCTGAAACTTGTTAGCAAAACCTACTAAATATGTTTTGTATTGCACTATAATCATTCACCTATCCATTCTGGAAAATTAAGCCAAATCAAAGACTTTTGCGATTTATTATTGTTCCTTGGGAATATTGATAGATTAAGAACTTGAAACATTTAACTAAACCTCACAACAACCCTGTGAGGTAGGTAACAATAACATTATCTTCTGGATGAGAAACTTTAAATTTACAAAAAGTGATACAACATGACAAGAGAAAAGAAAAGAAAGTTCATCTACCATGTGTCCCAGGGAAATGTATAAAACTTTCAATTTGTTCCTTCAGCTAAAAGCATTCTTATGTGTATAATGTGGAAGCACCAGTAGCTATGTTACTACTTGTAAGTTTGTTCAATACAGTATATCAAAAATCCTTATGAATAAAAATAACGCCCTAAGTAAAAATAAACTTAAGACTGAAAATAATTTTTATAATTTTACAAAGTTAGATTTCCCTATCAGAGCTCTAATACACAACTAAGTACAAAAAAAGCCCTACGGTTTCCCTTTAAAGCTTTTAGGTAAGAATATGTATAAATGCTTACTGTTAGCCTCTAAGAACAGGTTTATGTAATTAGATCCTCTTGAAAGTACTTCAAACATTATAAAAATAGGCAGAATTTATGTCAATTGGCATAAGATCATAATTTTCAAACCTCTATAGGTGGAATCAATTCTTAAACCTATTCCAAATGCCAACCATATGGTCAATAGTTGAGGGTATGGACTTTGTATCAAAATAATAAATCAGTGTAAACAAATGGGGTAAAACAGTATTGAAGATTTTGAAGCTTATTCAAAAATAGTTGATTGCTTTATGAACTTGTGTTCAAAGAAGAAAGTATGTCAAAGAAGAAAGAAAAAGTTTAGTTTCCTAAGCCAAGTAAGAACTCATGATTCAACAAAGCTTTATTCAGGAATTCAACATGTAAAGTCTGTCACTACTGATAAAATCAGCATCTCTACTGAGAAAAAGGAATACTTACTTCAAAGAGTTTCTGGATTACCAAACCAAAAATGCCTTCTTCCCACACCTTACGGCCCCCCATTTGTTCTTCTCTAGAGGGCAGACAAATAATTTAGCTCAGTTCACAAAGCCATATTGACAATATATATTTATTCCCATTATAATCTGTACAAGTGGAAACATTATCAGTAAGTGATTCTTCTCATTGTGTTGTAAAGGGTCTACTGTTTCTGGGTATTTTCGTTACCCAGTATGAGTGAAAATTAGCTCACCAATGCAGTCTTCCTAGCCTGCACAGATGCAGAGTCCAAGAGAATGACTGTGTAAAAATGAGTAAGAGGAAGATGAGAAAGAGATGAAGATAAACTGATTTTGATATTAATCTACACCTTGAGCAACTATAAATTAATGTTATGAGTAAAGAGTATTTTTGGACAGACAAATAATGTAAGAATTTTGAAAATAGCAATCTCTATGGATACCATGCACAATATTATTTTTTGAAGAAAGTGATTCAGCGGTTAATGTAATTGTGCACTGTACACAAGACAGTATACAAAAACTAAAGATAAAAGAAATGATATTCTGGAAGATAAAAGAGATTAATCCCCCATTATTTTCATGTTTAACACTGCTAGCAAGAACTACAGACAGATAATCCTCCTTTCTTATCATATGAAATAAAATCATATCACCTATTTTACCACCATATGCCTATCATATTGCAAAAAATCTCCTTAGTTTCATTGCACAGCATATATATGAAAACATCCCTGATTCAGTCTTATGTATCTTCAAGTAGGGATGGAAAAACCTCTGACTGAAACCTCAAGACTATCAATGAGTATTTAAAGTACTGGACCAATTGTGTGATTTATATTTATGACACATAATATTTGCTTGTACAGTGCAGACCTGCTCACAAATTTATTCATAACGGGCACACTTTAGCACAGAGGGTTCATAATGTGTATGATCTGTCCTAATCAAAATGTAGTCTTATGTATGGGGAGAAAGGGGAAAGCTTCCCCCCTTCTGCCATAAAAACTTAAAATTGTAAACTTCCCATTGGCTTTAACAATGACCTCTGTCATTATTGGTTCAGTTAGGGTTGCTTCATTCAGATTGTATTAACTTGAGTAAAAAGATAAAATCTTATGGTTCAAGCAAAATAGTGTTTTTCTCTTTTCCAATTCAATCAGCTGAATTGATATTAGTAATTTAGACATGCATTTCTCTTATCCACATTATTAATAAGTCTCAATCTCTTAATATAAAATCTTATCCAAAATTCTCACATAAATTAAACTTGATCATGTCATCAAATTTTGTAGTGACAACTTTGTTTAGTTAATGGTGGAACAAACTAATGAATTGGAAATGATACAACTTATAAATTTAAGAGTTATAACTTCGGAATTTAATATCTAGAGTATTTTAAGATGCACATAATTAAGAAATTCCCTGGAGAGATACACTACAGAAGAACATTCCCAAAAATACTCTTTTTCTCTCAACAAAGCAATTCTTTCTCTCGCTTTCAACATATTCACATATATTTGGCATTATAGGTATGGATGGGAAAGCAGAAAAAAAAAACCAAAAATGCTGTAACCCCATTCCTTCCTTGAAGAAATGGAAATGAACATCAGGAAGTTCATAACACATAATCTTGTTTTTTTAATTGTACAAATAAAAGAAAAAATACTGCAATATGTTATTCAACATGAAAGAAATGAACTTTCCATATACAGTATCTGATAATTCAATGTAATGAAACAATGACTGATACAGAAACGTTGTTTTATTTCCCTTTTCTGAACATATTTATCCAGTGTAAGAAAATGGTGAAGGTATCACTCTCTCTGCTGTCATTTACAGAAGTCCTGCTCCAACAGACAGCGGCTGTGTTTCCGTAAGTGGAAAAGTATACTAATTATTTTGGTTTCAGAGGAAATTGAAAGTCTTTGCAATTAATGAGCAAAAGTTATTCAAATATTATAAACAAATCCTTAAATATATTAAAATAATCTACAGATTGTATTGGCTTAGAACTTACAGCATACTTTCTATACTGCAGATCTAGTTGTGTCATATTTATCCCTAAACCATTAATCTGAAGGAAATTGGGAACCACTGGTATAGACTAGAAATATGTTATGTTCTGCAATATTTGGAATAGTGCAGCTCACCATTACTAATACATAGTTAATTTTTAAGAATTGATGTGAACATTTATTTCACATAGATCATAGCTGCAGATAGATAAAAATAGAACTATTACAAGTCTCAAATTGGAATTCAAGACTTATTTGCAAAATTCCTCTTGCATACATATCACTTCAAAATATTATTTCTTGCAATCTTTATACTGGTTCTTTTCCTTCACTACCATACACATTTTTAAGAATTCTCCTAATTGAAGATTCAAGCTGTTTCAAAGCATAATTATTTAAAACATTTATTAAAAGCAACAGAAGTTTCAATATGTTCATTATGCCAAATGAGGCTGCTAAGCTGTTATGCCTAAAATTCAAAAAATGTGCAGCAAAGACAAACATTATTTCTGCTATACTTAAGAAAATAATTTCTGCAAACTCAATAAACTATTTGCTGACATGCAATAATTATAAAGTTAAAGATCTATAATGCAAATAAAGTTTACACTCTTTATTAATCTTATTTCCAAATTGAAAATAAAAATACATATACTCTCTTTCCAAATGTATGGAACTACAGCTCTCAGAATTTCCAACCAACATAAACATCCAGTTGGTCAGGAATTATGGCAGTTTCAGTTCCACAAATCTGGCAGCCTCAAAGAATTCCCCCCCCCATAAACTGAAGTCTACTGCTTGGTAGACTTTTGCCCTTACATGTATCCCAACCAGCCAAGAATCTGAGATGTACAGAGATGTTCATATGTAAAAAAATTTCTTACAAGCATAGAAATGAGAGAAAAAAACAACTTCCCCCTCATATGTTATAAATGCTGCTTTGTAATGACTTAAGGGGTATTTTGTGTATCACAAGATGATCAGGAGAGCTGGCAGTAAGTATTCTGGTCTTCGATCAAATGCCATATTGGGATGAATGCAGACTACTAAAATATTCTATTTTTATTACAACCTACTTACTATTTACAACTATTCTATAAAGTTATCAGGATTTGATCACACTGTTTTAACAACAATTTGTCTTATATGAAAGTTTTAATGTTAACCTTTTCTTAGTATACAGAAAAAAATGCTCAGGCAAAAAACCTTTATTATAATTTCTATTGTCAAGTTAAGTTTAAGGCACTGGAGTAGCCTAGCTGGTTAGCAACTGCTTATTTAAAAAAAAACCCTCAGAATTTAATAGCCTTATTATGAAGTAAATCTTAAGAAATGCACACAGTGTTGATTTAGTTTTGCCAAACAGTTTTACATATGTGCTAATATTTCACTAAGAAAAAAACAGTATTATCTAAGGAGACAAACGTACTATTCTAATCAACATTTAAATCTACCATATCATGCCCATTGATACCCCTGCCAAAAAGTAAGCAGCTTTTTAAGTCTCCTAAAAACAAACAGAAGATTTAGCATTTCTATTTGATCTAACTCTGTGATAACCATATATATTCATATACACAAAAGAATACAGGGTAGTTGGGTAGTATCCAACTTTCTCCTGGGAATGGGAAAAATTACTACTCATGGATCAAAAATGTTGGATACAATTATACTTTCTTATATAGTCCTGGATGGCAAATCTAGCATAAATAGAAAGCTGTCCTAAAAAGAAATTTTAACATTGATGGATATTAATCACAATGTCTTTACTTAATAGGAGTAACATATGTTGCTGGCTGGGTTGGTATATGTATCCCTACGAAGTAGCAAAATTGCAAAAAAAAAAAATCTTGCACACCAAATTTTAAAAAGGCAACTGGACTTTTATTTTTAGATGTTACAGAGAAATATCTAAACAAAGAAGAAATATGTTAATATATTCCATATCATTTTTCTTTTTTATATGAGACTGAAGAAGATTCCTGGATTGGAGTTAAAACCTTTCTCTGTAACATCTAAAGATAATAATCTGATTGCCTTTTTAAAATTTGGTGTGCAAGATTTTTTTTTTTTTGCAATTTTGCTAGAAGACATAGTCTGGATTAATGAGAATATACATAGACACATATCCCAACAAGGCGTATCAAATCACTGAGCATCTCTATGTTTGAATGTGCTTTATATACTTATTCCAACAATGTCAACCAGAGCTTTTAATGTAAACTCTCATAACTGCTATCATATAACACTCCATGAATAACTATTTCTCAATTGTCTTCTTGTAGCTTACATTACCTTATTCATTTTATGCCATATATATGACATAATGCAGAAGGTCTCCAACACAGATTATAATGTAATGTTATTCTACAGAGAAGCTATTATCTACAATTTTAAAAAAAGTATATAAATGTAACCTTTGCACAAAAATAAAAGGCCTAAAAATCCAATAAAATATAAAAATTATAAAACATTTTTCAGAAAGTTTAAGTCTTTCAAGTCTTCCTAGACTTTTAACAAAACAGGGTAAAATGCTTGCTGTTCTAATTATGAAATATTTTGAAGTATGTACTTACAGACTTGACTCTGGATAAATGTATACATAACACATTACATTGTTTTTTAATTAATAACTGCCTGTATCACCAACCCCCACCCCAGATAAAACATTTCAGGTACCAAATCAGCTTAGGAATACTATTAGAGCCCAAAAGGTCATACAACCATTTGTTAACTTACATGCACAAAAAGGAGCTCTAAATAAATGACACAGGAGGCAATAAATTGACACGACAAGTAAATAAAAGGCTAAAGCACTCCAATACCATTGAAACTGTTTTAATGTTGTTGCAAGTCCACAATGCAACAATCACCAGATCATATAGACCCAAATATTTAGATTCATTTTAATTACCCTTTTCTCCTATTTTACATAAGTTATGAAATGTTCTGCTCCTATTTTACCTGAAATTGTGTATGTACCTAAGAAACAACTTTTCAATCCTAAATTATTATATTAAGAAAAAATATGAAAATATTAACCTCAGCTTCAATGTACAGTTTCCAGAATCTGCCAGAACTGGGGAACTGGGCAACAAGGCGTTCATAGGTCTTCCGTGCTTTGTCTATAGGTTGATTCTAAAAATTAAAAACCAATAATATTTACAATATTTATGATGTAAAATGTATTCACATTTACTTGAGAACCAATCATTGTGAGTGGACCCATTGATAAGGAAATGTAATCCTATGTCACTAAACCTGTGCCTCTCGAATGAGAATGCTCCAAGCGTCAAGGTCATATGGATTCTCTTCTAGTTTCTTTTCAGCTTTCTTTACTTTTTCTGGGACATATTCAGCAGCCTAGAAAACACAGAGCAGAAAGTTAAGAGCCAACATATAACATCCAATGCTATTCACAACCTGTAACTTTCATACTTGCATAATCACAGCTATAATTAAGTGACAGATTTTTCCCATCATGGTACTTAATCATGCATAGAGAAACATGAGATAACAGAATGTACTACGTTGGATCAAATGTTTAAAGCTAGTATTCAGAGTGTTAAATCCAATAACTTCTGTGTTTAAATTTCACTGGTTCACATATTCACATTCAATCATAATTTACAATTCAGATTTGAACTTATTAATATGTGTGAATTTATCAACATGTTTTAAACCATGGAGGGAGTATTTGAAAATCACATTAACTAAAAAAATAAAAACTTTATTAAAGCCTAGATCTGTGAATCCCTACTACCAAATTATTTATGGTTATAAAAAACCTGAAGAACATTAGATGTCATAGATAAGAGAGTGTTTTTTTCTAATTAAATAGTAAAATTAAATCCTTTTTTTAAAAAAAATCAATTTCAAAGATAAGTAATTAGACTCCTCTCAAATTCTGAGATAATAGGTTCTTATGAATAGGCTATGCCAGAAAGGTATAAAGGTAAAGGTTTCTCCTGCCAGTTGTGTCCAACTCTAGAGGGTTGTGCTTATCTCTGATTCACAGCCAAGGAGATTTGAAGATGCTTCCATGGTCATGTGGCTGGCATGACTATATGCCAAGGTGCATGGAATGCTATTACCTTTCCCATCAGATTAGATGGTACCCATTTATCTGTTTGAATTTTTACATGCTTTCAAACTGCTATGTTGACAGGAGCTGGGTCAGGTAACAGGAGTTCACCCTGTTACGTGGTGGCACTATCTTGAAGTGCCGGCCTTCTGGTCAACAAAGCCAGTGTCTTAACTGCTATGCCACTGATCTACATGAAACTAAAACACACACTGTCCAAACAATTAGCTTGTTATTTAAACATGGAGTATCTAAGAGACCCCAAACAACAAGCTATAGAATAAAAAGCTTCAGATAATACACTCAAGCAGATTCTTTTATGGGCCGAGCAACTATGTTTTTCATTAAATTTCCTAAACCTAGAATAAAACAGAAACGACTAGTTGAACACCAATTTTCTGTTGTAGTATAGTTCACATTTAACTGAGGTTTCTAAGCTTCTTAAATATAAACAGCCATAGAACAGCATGTTCTACAGCAGAAGTCATGTTCATCACTCTAACCAACCTGTACATGATCTAAGGTGATTCGATTTTAGGTAACTACAAGCCAATCAGTGTAGTTGCTAAGTGCGGAACTTAAAGCTAATGTAAGTATGAGTGGTTGTTATCCTTTTGGGGACAGATCTCAAAATTTTAATTTACAGAATATACTATCTGTTTCATTTACAAAAGTGTCATATCTGTCTGTCTGTCAATCCTATCTATTGATCTGGATTCCTTTGTTAACTCTTACTTGACAGAATGAACAGTTAAGGAAAGCTGCACTTTTAAAATGAAGTACAAAACTTCAAATTAAAAGCAAAATCACTTAAAGAAAGGAAGGGTGCAGAAAATAATTTAAATAGAGGTATTTAGATGCTTTTCTCCCATTTCAATGAATTTAAGGTAAGCTGCCCTTCATGCTAATAGAAATATTTCAAAGCAATTAAGTGCAAATCGTCCTCGTTTCCTGAAAGGACAGAGAGAAACTTATAATTCCTTTATGCTTAGAATTTTCTGTCTCAAACATTGTAAAGTATGTACCGTATTATCATTTGCCTTGTTACTTAAGAAAAGAAAGCATGCAATATATGGCTGTTCAGATATCAACTTAAAACAATCTTTCTATCCCCAGATTTGGTCATTTATGAGTAACACAGATAAAATAGAATGCTGAAAAAAGAAGGAATTGAAAACTTAAACTAATTTAAGGACTAGGTTGGGGAGAGATTCTCCTAATGAAAATCTATCTGTGTGGGAATTAAGAACTGAATCAAGTTGATGACATAGTATCATCAACTACAGCTAGAATTTTGGAAAAATCATAAGAAATCTGCCCAAGGAAGGAGTTCTTATACCATCCTCGACAAATAGTTATCCAATCTCTTCTTGAAAACCTCCAGTGATAGAACACCCACAACTCTGAAAGGCACTGATTAATCATTCCCACTGTCAGGAAATTCCTCTTTATTTCCAGGTTGGAACTCCCTCTGATAAGCTTCCACCCATTGCTATTGTCCTGCCTTCACCCTCTTTCCTGTGACAACCCTTCAAGTGGAAGACTCCTCTAAGCAAAACTAACTTCAATTGGAAGACTCCTCTAAGCATTCTCTTGGTAAGGCTAAACATATCTAGTGCTTTCAGCTATTCATCGTGATTTAGTATCCAGACCCCTTATCACCTTTGTTACTCTTCTCTGCACTTTTTCTATGGCCTCAGCATCTCTTTTATATTGTGGTGACCAGATTTGGATGCAGTATTCCAAATGAGGCCTCACTAATGGTAGTACAGAATGGTACTATCACTTTCTGTGATTTTGATGCTATCCCTCTGTTGATGCAGCCTAGGACTGTGATGATTTTTTTAACAGTTACAATACACTGCTGATTCACATTTAAGCAGTGGTCCACCAGGACATCAAGCTCCCTCTCACAGGCATTCTTGTTGAGGTAGGTATTGCCTATTCTGTACCTATGCATATGATTTTTCTGCCTAAATGCAGGAACTTATTTTTCTCACCACCAAACTGCATTTTGTTGGACAGAGCTCAATGCTCAAGTCTATCAAGATCCTTCTGAACCTTGAGTCTATTTTCCAAAGTGTTATCAGGCAGCAAGCAACATTTGACAGTGATGTGTATGAAACTTTAGCTTCAGTAAATTGACTTAACAATGAGAAAAGTAAGAAACATAATGCCTGCATTTATCCTCTGAATAAAGTGTTTTACAAATACATGTGATTTATTTTATTTAAATACATTAACTGCACAATTAAGAGGCATGGAGATAGCAGAAGAAGGTAAAGATAACCTAGTATAATGAAAAAAATAGTGCAACCAAATAGAGCAAAGGGACAAAGAATGAGATTCATGAATTAGAAGTCAGAATGACCAAGAATAGAAAAAAGAAGAACCAAGGGAAACTAACTATATTAAGGAGAGCTACAGAAAGAAATATATTAAGGAGAGCTAAAGAAAGATAGAAAGTCTGTGGGTCAACACAATAAGTTTGTATATACAAGTTTATGTGTATGAGATAGCATTTAGGAGATGATATTTATGAAGAAAAACTAATGATTTGCAAATATGTGGAGAACACTGGACTGTATCAATTTCCAAAACTCAGTAGGCTCATGTATGATAGGAAAGGAAACAGTTAAGCATTTAATCAGGCAAATATTCATTATGAAAACAAAACAATGGAAAGCTACTAATTTAGAATATTCATTCTAGGCTGGCAAATCTAGGTGCCTCTCACAGGAATCTGGATACAAATCACCTCTGGAATGCTCTGGTTGGAACTTCCTGCTAGATCCATCTATATTAAGGGTAAATCTAAACTTAATACCTTAGGGCAAACAATGTGCCAGATATGGAAGAAGCTTGTATATGGCAAACTGCTGATTTCTATCACTTAGAAGAATGCTAATTATTTAGAATTCCTATTATTCATATGTAGATTCTTAAAAACATGGAAGTGACTATAACCAAGATAGTTGGTGATAAGCATACATACTTGCCTTCAAAAAAGCAAGCTAAGCTAGTAAAGATTATTGGGACTTGAAATGGTAACAGGAAGCAACCTAACTAATTATGAAACTGACAGTACTTTGTATGCAGCTATACCATTAATAAGCACAGAAGTAATTTGTAGGTGCACATAGTATTTAAAAATTGTGAACGGCCCATGGTCTACAAGTTGTATGAACCCTTGGAAATTCAACTGAACAGAAGCCCTAGAGAGCCTTGGGCTGAAATCTGATATATATATATATATTTTGTGATTACAGATTTAGATAATATTTGAAGAGCTACAACAGCTGCTTTATATTGTCCATAGCTTAAATAAGCAATTTTGCCACAAAAATGTGGTGTAAGTCATCAGGCCAGAAGGACCTGCGTACACCTGTACTAAAAATTCCCAATATTCCTATTTATTCCTAAAAATAATTTAGAAAATTATTTTTTCTGTATTGCTTATTTAATTTATACTTCACCTTTCCTGCAATCTGATCATCCAAGGTGGCTAAGAATCAGTGTAAAATAAAATAAAAATGCAACTAAAATGAATAAACATCTGAATTTGACTATTCTGCTAAAGGAAAAGAGGGAGGTTGCCAAATGCAATTTCTGAAGGAGTCTATTTCATGGCCTAGTAGCAATACATCTCCACATGCCAGGAAACTGTTTTTACAACAGAGAAAGGGCCTCACCTATGGAACATAATGGTCAGACAAACTAGGTAATTTAGAGAGAAAAAATTCATGTAATTGGGAACCAATGCAGATTTTTTAGTACAGGCATAATGTGATACTAGATACCAGTTTAGCTGCTTTGTTTTGTATTAATTACAATTACCAAACATTTTTAAAGATAAGCCATAATTATAGAAATGTGCTTTTTAAATTTAGTGGTTACTGAGGATCAAGGAATAGGGCTACAAATTTACTATTTCAAGAGTGTAAGCCAATTAAAACAGAACATCCATCACTAAATCTATTTTTCTATCTTGTCTTTATTTAACTTTAACTTCTCTCTCCTAATTAAAAAAAAAGTTCAATGGTATAACTGCTTCCTAGGTATCATCAGCATATCCTCTTTGAAAAGTTTTACGTCAATGCTCAATAGCATAAAGAATGGAATTTTATCTATCAGGACCCTTTTCTCAATGATCTAGGAACTCATAAGTACAACACCACTCTCTGGAAATTGCACAACAGGATGAACTAAAACTATTAGTCTAGAAGGCTACCAAGGTTGATAGTATTAAACAACTGCTGACAACTCTGAAAAGTTAATACTCGACTCATTTTTCAGAGTACTGTACATCATCCACCTAATGCCATATTATTAATCTATGCCTGAAGATCATCCTCAATTGCAATATGGTATTTCTACCTTTCTACCCTTTCAGGAAGCTAAAACTGTTTATTTAACAGGAGGACACTGGCTGTTGTTTTTTTCCAACCAATGATACCTATAAAGTCTAACTTACTGAGCAACTCATCTTACATGAACTAACTACCCTGACCTAAAAATAACCAAAGCAAAGTTAGCTATTAAATTTTGTGATATTTTATTTTTCCTTTGAATATTAAAATAATTACAATAACATATTTCCACATATTAGTATGCTATTTCAGCTGTTAAGCATGTCATTTGATTTCTGCAAATCAATCATCTTTTAAAGATGTCATTAAAAATAAAGATTCTGATTAGAGTCATGCTTGATTTATGCCACATTAATTTCAATACTGTAATTTAAGAATATTGATCATAAGTTTTGAGAAATAGCAAATTCTAATCCTAATAAAAATCAGGAATATATAAAATTTTCATTATATATTTTTAGACAAACTCCAGCTTCTAAAAGTTTTGTTGTAGATTAGAATCACAGCTTTGATTGCTTAAATGGCATGCCATAATTTCATGTAAATATATTTAGAAATAAACATTCTCAATTCAATAGGATTTTCTCCAAATTAAGCATAAATTAAATTTTTAAATTTTTTAGTGTCCATCTGATTATGGAACAATACTTGGTTTGTGAAACATGTGCCCCTCTTCCAGTTTGTATATGAAAAATTAGGGAATCATCTTATGTAAATTTTAGGACAACAGAAATTGCAGGATGGCTACAAACAGAGGCAAGAGGATTTCAGTTCATCTTGTGATGGAATGTACACTTGGAGAAGCAGCAGCATTTTCACAACACAATACTTTCCCAAGGAGAGGCCTATATTAAAAGGCTGTTCAATCCCAAGTTGGATGGGGAAGGTTCAAGGGTAGCCACACTTGGAATAACCTTCTAATAGGTTAGAAGGTTATAGTTTTAGCTTGGCAAATATAATTCAAATTGTAAAAGGCACTTAGGTCACAGAGAAAGTGCTCAGGGATCATGTTGCTGTGCTGTATGCCAATGTATGTTGCAAATAGGTGTTTTTATTGTTACAGAATTGAAATATATGGCTATACCATGAAATGATACAGGCAATACAAGAAAGGCTACTGAATGGTTTGGCTGCCTACATAAACTATCCTTTGGAATGTACACTTTCAATTCAATTTTTTCCTTAGCTATGATATCAACTAGTTTACAAAATGGTTTACATATTAAGCCATAAAAAGCCCAGACTTTATTAAATGACTTAAATGACATTAAGAAAAAAAACTAAAAAAGGAGTCCAAAAATAAAACATCCTTTTGATATATTGTTTTCTCTTTTATTATGTTGATGAGAAACAGTAATGAGATATACAAACGTACAAATGATACATTCTGTCATTTTTCTGTCTGGGATCCCTTAAAGTCTTAAAATCAGTGTTTGGTCTACTTCAATATTTAGCCTTATACTGAATTACATTTCATAAAGATATGTAAAAGACAGTAAGATCTTTAAAATTTTATGTTTTCTATGAATTTCATTTTATATTGTTTTTCCCCACTTGTTTCAGTTTGATATAGGACAGACCTGCCATTTCTTTTCTGTAAGAACTAAAGGATTTTTTTTTTTTGCAATAGAATAGAACCAAAAACTTATTAAAAACTTTAATCTGGATATTTGGATCAGCTCAAAAAGTTTCAATACAATCTCAAGAGTAGAACACAGCTTAAACAATGCACTAAGCCATTCTGAATCGTTCAAGGAACTGTATCATGGAGCTGTCCTTTCTCCTTTAAAAACACTGAAGCAAATATCATTTCTGCTTGGTTTTAAGCATTTGGAGTTATGCTAACCAGAAATAGTGACTCCTCCAACTTTGCAAGACACATTTAACTCTGTTAAAGGGGCGTGGTGGCTGAGTTCGAGACTCAGGCACCACATAATGGGGTGAGCTCCTGTTCCTGCCCCAGCTCCTGCCAACCTAGCAGTTTGAAAGCATGTAAAAATGCAACTGGATAAATACGTACCATCTTTGGTGGGATGGTAACAGTGTTTTGTGCACCTCAGTGTATAGACATGCCAGCCACATGACCACAGAAGTGTCTTCGGACAACACTGGTTCTTTGGCTATGAAACGGAGATGAGCACCACTCCCTATAGTCAGACATGACTGGCAGAGGGAAACTACCTTTTTTTATTTAACTTTGTAGAAACCCTAATGTAATCTCATAAAACTGAGTTGAGCCATTATTAAAGTCACTATGGGAAGTGATATATGAATGCAGCTATTAAGTTCAGAATTCCTCAAACAATCTGAAAATTAATTAAGCAGAGATTTAATTTCCATGCTTCTCAATTATTCACATCTTCATAATAGCATTTAACCAAATGCTATGTGAATCCAGGAATACAACATCAATGCAGTAGATAAATGGATATACAGTGGTGCCTCACAAGATGAGTAACTCGCAGGGCGAGAAACTTGCAGGACAAGCAAAAAATTTAATCAAGAAATATTCCACTAGATGAGCCGCGACTCACGAGACGAGGAAACTTCGTGCCAAACCTTGCGCGTCATCAGTAAGCGCGCTCTGTATT
>JANHZU010009294.1:30185-41341 GCA_032468055.1 Acrochordus granulatus | reverse complement strand
AGTCCAGATGCCTGTTTTTTAAACTTTGTTGCGATGCAATTACCCTGGACGAGTGAGAGTCTTCACAGACACCATTATCCACTCATTAAAATCTGGCAACGTGATAATCAGATAAGCCTATATATATCATAAAATATTTTAAATTGATACTAGGCAAACAAATGTAATTGTGTGGCAGATTTGATGATATATTGTATGACATATTATTAAAAATATGACAAATATATAGCTTAAGATATAACTTAAGATATAGCTGGGGCCTACAACTACTATCTTCTAAAATTGTACTCCTATAATTTCAACTTTGAGCTGGGTATTGCTGGATTCATAACTATCTAATGAATCATAGTTTCAGTGTTGCCAAGCTTAAAAATGTTTTAAGGAGCTCAACTCCTTCTGACATCTAGTTTCTCTTATGTATGTATCATTGTAATCACATATGTCAGGATTAAATTGAATCATGTTTGGTGTTGAACCAAAGTAATGTTAAATTAAAGCAATTACACCTACTTATCTTTTAGGTCTGATTCAATTTATCTTGTATTTTTTCTGAGGGGAGCAAAAAAATTCTGACAATGATCAGGTTTGGTAACATGGAATGTGGTTTGTTGCGAGGGAAATGAAAGATATTGCATTCCATCACATCAAATACAGGGATGATTTAGAATAAAGGGGAGTTAAAAGTAAGAAAATTTGGAGAAAGGATTCAAAGTAGGGATGGACAAAAGAAACAAATTAAAGAAAGTAGGCATTTGACAAAAAGTATAGAGAAACTAGTTGGGGCTAAGCAGAAAGGGATTTCATATTTTTTAACTGAAAGCTGTGGAGAACAATAGAAGGATCTAGGAATCCAGGATGATGGATCAAAAGGCAAAGGAAGTGGTTGTGTCTAGATGACAGAGGTTCACAAAGGAATTCTGCCTCTTCAGATAAGGGCAGTTCAAAAGAACAATTAACTATCCACCAAAGACTGGAGTGGGACCTGATGCCACTTCAAACCTATGACAAACCTAGGACATGCTTGGACAGAACAGCATACAGTATTTCACTATCAGTGCAAGTGCCCTTTTTGTAGACCATAATTTAGTAGAATTCTTCAGTGGCTTCTTTCCTGAATATTGAGTATTATGTTCTTTTAAATAGTTATTGTGGCTACCATCTTGACTTTTTTGATATTGCTCTTGCTTGTAAAGACAGTATTTAAGCTGTAGTGTTAACAGCAGTAAAATAATGCAAAATAGCAAATAAGTATTTTGTTGTTGAGATTTAGGATCCTTCCAAAGCCTATAATTACACATCTCTGAAATTCACACATTTCTAGAAAAAAAAATTAACTTTGTTGGGGCAGGGAAACCAGTAGAAAATAAATTTAATGCATCCAGAGATGCAGATTGTGTTATGGTAGGCATATGGAGAATACGGGCACCAGAATTTCTTCAGATATCTTCTTTATGTCCACCTATTTTGGATCCTAAAGTGGTGTAAATAGAGATAATAGAAAGTAACTTAGGAGTTAGATTGCTTTTTGACAAATGGTGTTTTATGATTGGCTGCCTGATATGGTAGCTATTTTCCCATGACAGTTATTTTGTGATGCGGTGGATATCTCTCAAATTTCCAAATGCACCCCTTGTTCTCAAAAGTTGCCTACCCTAACAGAGAAGAGAGATGTTTATTTAAAGGGTAATACCTAGAGCAGGGATGTCCAACCTTGGCAACTTTAAGATGTGTGGATTTCAGCTCCCAGAATTCCTCCACCAACATAGCTGGCTAAGGAATTCTGGGAGTTGAAGTCCACATATTTTAAAGTTGCCAAGGTTGAACACCCTTGACTTAGAGTATTTCATTGATTATGGCTTTCTCATTCTAAATAACACTCTGCTTTTGCTGGTACATCAGAAGTTTCTTCCATAACACAGTTTTGTTGAGTGCTTAAGACTCATTCCTTCATTCACCTTTTTAAATTTTTTATTATTGTATTTTATATTTTTATTAGCCATTTTAAGAAAATGGAAAAGAAAAAGAAAAAATACAAAAAGAATGAAAGAGAAAGGAGAGGGGAGATAAAGGAAAGAAGCACAAAGTAGGTAAATAGAATTTATAGATATAGAATTAGATTAAAATTTGAATATGTCATCAGTTTTTAAAACTGAAATCTACATAATATATGAAGATATATATAGATATAATATTGAACAAAAATATTCAGTCTAGTATAAATTATAAAATGGAATTAAGAATCAGAGTAATTTCTGTCCAATGGAGAAACCCAATAGATTATTACAGAAACCATCAACAACTATTACAACCACATGGCATCACCATAGCACTCAAACCAACTAAAGTCCTCCAAAACATCCTAAGTAAACCAAAAAACCCAGAAGCCCCAGAAGAAAAAAAATAGTAATACAATGAAATGCAACATACAATGAAGGACTATAACAGCCACGATGTAGGGCAAACATGCAGAATACTAACAAAGCACATCCTGAATATCAGCTAGCAGTCAGCAAACATGAAAAAACTCCTTAATCTCACAACACATGGGCTCAACCACAGTTTCAACTGGGAAACTGTAAGCATTTTAGACCAAGCCAAATTCAAAAATGCGAGAGAATTTCTGGAAGCCTGGCATTCAAACAAATCAGTCATGAGCAATCACATAGAGATAAATAGCATCTACATATCATTCAAAAGAAATAATCAAAAGGAAACAAAAGACCAAAATCCCTCCTCACCAGCAATCAACACCCAGATAAGAAGAGATTAACACCAAGATTAATACTAGACCAGCAATCAAGAAGGAAACAATAGCCCAATCAAGGAATTTGCAACTCAGTCAAACAAGCTAAAAATAAACAACAGTCTAATCAAGGAACCTCCAAGAACATTCCCCTCAACACTAACAAGGCAAGTCTCTAGTAAATAAAGAGAAAAAACCTCATTCCCCTCTCGCACTGATGATATTACCTAGCTTGGTAATAAAATGTCTGCAGGAGAACAACCAAGCTCAGAGAGCACCAAGAATCCCACAGTTCAACCCTGAGTTACAAATATTCTTTTCTATCGAAGAAACCCAAATTTTGGATGTGATACAAATCCGTATATGGAATTACAGTCTAATCCAATACTGTTTTCCAAATTTAATTACATTCTGGGTCAGATTTATGTTTGAAATACCCTGTAATTTTGTATGTCAGTGCACACTCCCAGCATCTTCATTAATCATATCCTTTGCAGAAAGAATCTACATGTTTTCCAACAGGAAGTATGGAGAATCTTTGCCATAGAATCATTTTGAAATCTCTTGAAATGTTTTGAAGAGATCTTTGAATCTTCTATTTCACTGAGACTTTTATGAGTTTTATACTGTATCTTCTCTCATAGGATTTGATGATTTTGGGGGGTTTGGACAGTTCTGGGCATGTGAATTAAAACCTTTGGTTAAATATGGAGGTAGCCCAACCTCAGTGGCTCAAGGCATCTTACAAACATTTTATAAAAACATTTTTTTAAAGAAGTTAATTGTGATTCCCATAAGGATGCAACTAAAAATAGAATCAGAATCCCTGAGTGAATGCACACAAATGTGCATGCATCCAACTATGCTGGCACATGCTGGCACAGCCCAAAATAGACAAACCAGTGAAATTCTGCAATGTCTGTATTTCCCTCCGTGTCATATGGATCCCATGCACTGAATCTGGGCATTCTAGAATGAGTCTACTTCTACAGAATCAGCTTCATCATGCCAAATCACACAAAGCCAGGTTAACAACAGAATTAAAAAGAAAATTTGTACCTGAAATGTTTTCATGTTCTCTCTCTCTCAATTTTATGAAACTCCTCTTGATGTCCAACAGTCACTGAAAACGTTTTTCTTCCTAACTAGTAAGGAGCAGAGAAAACAGAGAGGAGAAATTTTATTATAAGGTTTAAACAACAGGCATTCAATGACTGAGTTACCAAAGAACAAATTTCCTTTACTATTTATTTCTAAATGCTATTTTTCTTAAAGTGCAACTTCTCTCTGTGTGTATACTGTTTGCATCCAACTAGCTATAGGCTGCAATATTTGTAATGTTTGTTTTTTTTATTGCACTGTGGGAAGCCATATGACAAAAATTTCTAGCTTGATTACTTTGCAGTAAGAGGGCATACCTCAAGCTGGTTTATTTAATCCAAAATGAATTAAAGAAGAACAATGATTAATTTTAAACTCAGTATCCTGAAGAGGAATGTAGGCATTATTATATTAATAAACTTCTGCATCAATACTTTCCATCATATCCCATTTCTTTGCTTGGATATTAATTACTTTTAAATTATTTCCATTTTAGTCCTTAAGAAGGTTGCTCATTCTTGGAATTAATATCAAGGACTGGAAAATTGTTGATATTAATTGAACTTAATTACTGTTGCCCAAAATATTTTTTTCTATTTCATTGTACCTTGTTTTATAAATAGGGCAGTGCATCCACTTGACAAACATGTCCTGAGCTATAGACTGAGCAACTTTTCCATAATCAAAACAACATGCATTTTCCCCCCAAGATTTGAAGAAAGTGCATGCTGTGCATGGTGCATGCAGTCTTCCTACTGCAACAACTTTCCCCAGCAACTGACTTTATATTCTCCAGCATCTCCTCTGGTAATGGTTAGAAATATTTTTTTGATCAGCTAATAAATATTTAAATTAATATTGCTAGTTTGTCCATAGCTGGCTGCTGCTATTAATGAGAACATTTCCCTGTATTCAGAGAGAACCAGTTTGGCATTTGAAATTCAAACAGTAACAAAAACAATGCTTGGATCTGATCTTATGCCATTGATTAGTATTGTTTTCACATTGACTGATAGCCATTTCCAAGGTTTTAGACATGGAAGTTTCCTATCCTTAAAATTTCAAAGACTTAGAATTTAACTTATTATCCAGAATATTTTGTTTCTTTTTTGAACTGTAACTCCCCACTGCCATGTGTAACAAGTAGCTGCCAAGAAAAATGGAACCTATCTGTGAAAAATATTTGCAATGAAGGGGATCCTCTAGGTTCATGCAGAGAAACCTACCTTCATTCTACCTTGCAGACTGGGACTGTAGCTCTCTTACTTGCTTGTTCCCTAGGGCTTATATTTGCAAACAAATATATGTTACAAAAATGCTGTAAGAATACTAGTAAAGCAACTAACCATTAATAGCCAATGTAATATCTAATGCTCATGGAGGTAAAGGTGTTTGATTGATCTCTGTGAGATATAGCTAGGCCAAAAACGTATTGACTACAGAGATCAGTGTAGAAAAAAATACTACTCTGAAAAGCTGAAAAGTCAACATTCAGCTAACACTTCTGCTTCTGTTTGGAGAAGCCTACAGAACCTCACTGGCTACAGAGTCCATCGCCCTCTGTTGACCTGAATGTGTTCTACTGCAGGTTTGAGAAACAGCCACCGTTACTAACAACCCCACCTCAGATACATTAACAGCAGATATTTCTTCTATAACCACATCCATCCCTCCTCCTGGCCCCACACCCTTAGTAATTCTGGAAAAATATGTCCAAAATATCCTTCAAAAACAAAAAATCAGAAAAGCACCAGGCCCAGATGGCGTGACACCTTCCTTCCTGAGAAAGGGTATTGCATAATTGGTCCCTTCTTCACACAGATTTTCAATAGATTGCTGGAGCTGTGCTACGTCCCTTCTTGTTTTAAATGTTCTACTGTGATCCCAATTGCTAAGGAACCCTCCATCAATGGTCTGAATGACTATAGACCTGTTGCTTTAACATCTGTAGTCATGAAGACATTTGAGAGGCTGGTGCTGGCCCATCTGAAAGTTATCACAGATCCACTGTTGAACCCTTTGCAGTTTGCCTGTCAGGCAAATAGGTCATCAGGTGATGCTGTCAATGAAACACTGCATTATATCCTGCAACATCTTGACTCCCCAAGGACCTCTGCATGCATCTTTTTGTGGACTTCAGCTCAGTGTTTAGCACCATCATCCCAGCCATTTTTCACTAGAAACTGACCCAGCTCACTGTGCCTGCCCACTGATCATTTATAGAGGTTCTTGCATTTCTTCTATTTCCCTTTTGAAGCTTCTGTGGTCTGTGAGGTGAGCCAACATTTTTCAACATGGCCAGGACTCATCTGGATGATATGTACTGATTCTGACTATTCTTCCAAGTACTTAGTAACCCAGAAGAATGAAATCGACAAGAGGGTTGTCCATTTCACTTAAAAGCTACCAGCCTGCATTGTGGCTTAGATTTAGAATTTGTTCTAATTATTTAGAAAAAATGAATTCCTTATTTGAACAAATTCCTTATTACAGGTGGAGGAAGCAGGGAATAATAGTTCCTACCAAAGGGATAACCATACTGTTCACAAGCTTACCACCTAAAAGCTTACCAAAATAGTTTTCCTCCTATTTCAATGGCACTCCACTGAGCTGAAAATAAATTGGCTCAGCTCTTTAGCCCTTCCAAAGTAGTCTGATCACAGAGATGCAGAACAGGTTTTCAGATGACATAGAATCATCTTTGTGATTAAATCTTCTCATACCATAAAATCTTGATGTCGTCAAAAGTTTTTGTATTTAACACAAATCATGAAGGAGGCAATCCCACTCTGGGAATAAATTATATTGAGCATGAGGGAATTTCTGCATTAATGTGTATAGGTGTGTTTATGACCTCTCCAGATTTGGGGCCTTAAACTTACAAGTTCCTATTGCTACTTAGCAGGGGCAGAGTTTAAAACTGACCTAACTCTGAGGAAACCCTGGTACATACTAGAAATGTGAGTGTGGAAATGCCCCTGGACTTCCATAAGCATAATAGATGCAGCAACTTTCTTCCTTATTCTTAACTGTTTAATAAACCTTCAATTATTCTGGGAATTATTCACAGATTACAAAAAAAAATCCTACTTTAAAAACAGCTATCTTTTCTTGCACTTGTTACTCCAAAGGCATACCAGAGGAGGCACTTGCTCGCCTACAGAGAAGAAAGATAAAAACTAAAATAATATGGGACGGCACTTCTGAATATGTTGCTTTTTCTTTAAAAAAAGTTGGAAGGAATGAATAAGGTTTTCTCATGTGGTGGTAAAATGTAACCTATCCCATCCCGTGAGCTGTCTTTACAGCCCTTTAAGATGCCTCCCCAATATGTGAATGGCTTAAAGTGCCATTGTGAAAATACAGCAAGCTGAATTGATCCTAAGTGGCTATGGGAAATAATCCATCATGAACCTGGGGCCCAATAAACCAAATTGTTTCTATTCACTGACCATATCTCAGAGACAGTCTAGCTGATATGCTGACCGAGTAGGAAAGGAAAAATAAGGTAAGCCAGGTCTTGGCCATCGCATCCCACACTATGTAAACTGATCCCGGTAGCAAAGCAGGATAATATATATTTTACACAATGCCTAACTGCATTCTTAGATCACCTGTTTGTATGCATATGTGTAGAACACTGTGCCTAAGAAATTTCATCACTAGTTGCCTAAATTAACCTGCTTCATCACCCCTAGTCATTTTTTTTTTGGACTCTTCTTGCCTGCAGGAATATTTGCTGCTATCCATCAAATAGTGAATGAAGCAGATGCTCAGATATTTAGATAGTCTTGTGTGCTGTGCCCACTACAGAATCTTAAAGCATGAAATAAGGAGGAAGAAAGGAAAGGTAGGGAAAGATAGAGAAAAAACTGGGCAATAGCTACCAAAAACAAGAACATTTGTTTGATTGATATCTAATAAAACCTTCTGACGCTTGGACATTCAGTTACTGACTCTGCTTTTCTTTTTCTTTTTTTCTTCCTAATCCAAAGGTTTTTTCTCCTTCACACTATTTTTGTTATTCTTCCTTGTCACTGGCATGTGCCTCTCTCATTACTAGAAAAAGGAAAGATAAGACAATCCAGATTAATATATTTCTGATATGAGAAGGAAGGAAGGAAGGAAGGAAGGAAGGAAGGAAGGAAGGAAGGAAGGAAGGAAGGAAGGAAGGAAGGAAGGAAGGAAAGTATATAAATTCATTAACTGCCTGCAGCTGATTGTATGCTAAAGAGGCCCTTTCATGTGATGCAGATTCATCTATAGAAAATGTCATTGAATTCAGTAGGGCTTACTGCAGCTATATCTTCCTACCAATCCTTGAAGCTATCCAGGTTTGCAGAGAAGCTGCCATGCTTCTGCAGCGACCAAGGACTTCTTTCCAAACATGGCCGTAACTGCCAAAAGTCATCCTAGATGAAGGCATTGCCAGGACAGATTTTTTTCATTTTTTCTCTAGCCCCAAGTATGAGTCTGTATTTCAACAGTATAATCAGATTACTGTACAAATTGCCTCCCATAAATGTTAGATCAAGAACATAATTTGAACTATAACAGACTTTTGACCCTCTAGTTTCATATCTTGGTTCTTCTATTTCAAAATATTAATGGCCTGCCAAAGAAATCTAGCATCTTGCAGAATATCTAAATGCCATCAGCTGTTAACAGAGCACCCATTTTCTGACTATTTTCTGCAGTGCTGTAAAGGGTGGTGATAGTAGTCAAATATAAAATAATTGTCCTAATTGTCCAAGGCAATCAGAGATCATGAATTGCTGAGTTAACCTCTCATTCAAAAAGCCAGAGCTAAGATGATAGGTTTACCATGTAAATTGCTTGTTCAGTAGCTAAATATATATTTCAGTTAATCTATATTGCTCTCCTGTGGATATATCCTTTTATGTGCATCTGCTTTTACTCAGATTTTAAAAGGTTATTCCTTATAGGGATCTTTGTTTTTTTAAAACACAGTGTTAAATTCAGCAGATGCTTATAAAATGCTTGAAGTCTGAGTCTCACAGTTCATTCTTCCCCAAATCTGGGGTGTATCAAAATGTGGAACAGAGAAAGATACTGGCCTAAACTTTTCAGCTTCTGGGCTGTGGATTTGTGATTTTAAGATTGTTGTTTTAGCAAGAAAACATTGCTAGGAATTCACTTTCAGTTTTTTGCAAATGTACCATAATAAACTAAATAAAAATGGGTTTATTACTAATAATATGCTGGTATAATTGTCCGCTGGCCAATTTATTTTATGTTAGAGTAAGCCTTTATTTAAATATATTTTGTAAACCTGGATGTAACTATGCCTTTCAATCTTCTATGATATCCATAAACCCTAGAATAGTTAAAGATGAACCTATCATAGTAAAGTCTGGTCATTTATTTTATATTAAAAGTCAATAATGAAGTAAAAGTCATATGTCAGATTCAGATACAGTGGAACCTCAGATTGCATGTATAATTCATTCTGGAAGAATGCCCTTAATCTGAATCACTTGTAAACCAAAGAAAGATTTCCCATAGGGAACTATGTAAAGTTGGATGATCTGTTCCACACCCCCAAAAGTATTAATAAAAAATCATTTTCAATGAATTTTAGGTAGAAATGATTGTCCCTAATGTCTGAAACAAATAACAATGATTAATGCACAATATAAAGTAAAAATAGAACAAATGAACCAACAGTTATGGATCTGCTCTGAGGCAGATTCTGGCCATCAGCTGCTGCTCGGCCAGTGCTGTCTGGGTGGCCCTGGTTGGATCGGGAGGATCCATTGCCGCCGCCACTCAAGGGCAAAATGGTATTTTCCCTTTTCCCTCATTAATGCCTTTCTGGGGGTCTTTCCTGTGGTTTGGAAATGTTTCTTAACATAAACTTCCTCTGTGCCATGAGAGGGGAGAAGAGATGGGCAGGAGGAGGGTGGGCCGGATGGTGCAATGCGAGGAGGGCTCTGTGTGTGTATGAATGAGTGAGTGACAGGGAAGACAGAAGGTCAATCTTCCCTCACCTTGAAAAGAGTCCTGGCTGGCATGAGGGAGATGAGAGGGAGGAGAGGAGTGGGGGTGATTGCCTGGAAGGAGAATCTGGAATCTGAATCTCAGGAGTTCTTTTTCTTCAACAGTGCTCATCTTGCAAGTTTTCTTGCGGAAACCTCGCAAACTGAAGTGCTCACAGTTGGAGGTTCCACTGTACTTTATTGGCCAAGCATGGTTAGACACGCAAGGAATTTGACTCTGGTACAGCAGCTCTCAGACAATAGTAAATAAAATAACATAAACAAATGAAATTTTGTATTCAACAGTAAAGTGTGCATCCAAAGTATGCAGCCAATAGAAAAGGAATATAGTAAAGTGTAGAATTAGAACCAGAATCTATTCTGGTTAGTATGTATACACTTTAGACAGTATGTATACGCTTGAACATAATAAGTATGTATAAGTATGTATACACTTTAGACAGAACTTCCAGGTTAATTTAGAATTCTTTGCACTTTGTGTCCTGTCATATAGCATGAGTCAAGTATTCAGCTGAATGATAGCACAGGGAAAAAACTGTTCCTGTGTCTGGTTGTTTTGGTAGGCAATACCCTATAGCAGAGGGAAGAAGTTCAAACAAATTATGTTCAGGGTGAGATGGGCCTGCAGATATCTTCTCTGCTCTTCACTTGACCCTCTTAATATACAGGTCCTCCATGGAAGGCAGGCTAGCTGCAATTTAGCACTGCAATTATCTACATCTTCAGAAAAATAAGGGTTTTTTAGGAGGGAGAAGAACAAGCATTATTTTTACTTAACTTCTGAACAGAATGTTTGCATTTAAGAAACTTTGCATTTAATTTAAGAGGAACTTTTTTCACAGCTTATTATTTTTGAACACTTATTGTTAGCTAGGCTCAGGAGTGATAGAAGCAGAAAAGTGTGTATGTGAGAGAGAGATAATATTAGTCCTTGTTTTTAAAGGTATAAATAGGTCTGAGCAAAAAAAAACTACTTTTCAAAGCAAATCGTTAAATTTATTTTTTAAAAAAACTTCTTAAGAAATTTTTGGAGTAATTGCGAACAGTCTGTAAAAGGATTTACTTGATGACCTTTGATTGGCTAAGATTGCCAATCAGATCAGGGGAGAAACAACTCCAAACTGGCTTATAAATAAACATGACTATATCTATATACAGCAGTATGAGTTGGACTTACATGACAATAAAAATAAGTAAATAATTTTTAAAAAGGGATAGTCAAAGGAAGTTCATTTCTCTTAATTAACCACTTATGGATCAAAAAGAACAAATATTGACTCAGATTGTTTTTT